>CM077034.1:220135830-220413330 GCA_039090855.1 Macrothele yani
TTCTCCAAGCCGAGTGGAAGAAAATACCGCTAGCCGTTGTACAACGCCTGGTTGAGAGTATGACCTGGAGTGTCGCAGCTGTAATCGCCGCTCGTGGATGCTCCAACTATTGAAGGTGAATAAACTTCGTTTTCCTTTGCTATCACAGGTGTCCAATTACTTGTTGGTAGATAGTGTATATAGTTATGTGTAACACACTGAAATAAAAACAATTTTTGTACAAAGGAATTTATAGCAACCTTAAGTATTTAATTCACTTCCAGCTTGAAGAACTTTACTTTGTGTCTTCACTTCCTCTGAGTTCTTTTATTTTCTCAGACGTTTCTGGCCTCTGGATTTTTGTCAAGGCCTGTTTGTTCTCAATGAGTTGAAACTTCACATAAAGATTTGTTACACTAGAATTAAAAAATAGTTGTCAGTTTCCTTTTGCCATTTATTCAATTAAAAACTTTTCATTATTTGTTTATTGTTCTTATTCGTTTTGAAGAACAACAAGTAAACAGAGTTTTTAACAACCTAGTTCAAAAAGAATAAGAATAATGAACAAATAATGACAAGTTTTTAATTGAATAAATGGCAAAAAGAAACTGGCAACTATTTTTAAATTCTTCTGGTGTAAACAAATATCTATATAAAGTTTCTACACATTGAGAACAGGCCTTGACAAAAATCTAGAAGCCAGAAATGTCTGAGAAAATAAAAGAATTCTGAAAAAAGAAGACATAAAAAGTGAAATTCTTCAAGCTGGAAGTGAATTAAATACATTAACCTGAGTAAAGCCTTATCGTGTAAATTGTTTAAAACCTTAAGTATCCCACTAACCACCATCCAGGATTCACGTGTCCATTACAAGGAGGATTCCGGCAGTTTTGAATGCCAAAGGTAGTCCCACACCCAATTAGGTACATAAAAACCTTTTTTTTTAGGTGTTTGCATTATTCTGTCCAACCCCTGTATATACACAGTCAAATCTTGTTGAACCTCTAACAATTGCTTCATAGAAGATAATATACCATTCAGGAATGTCCATTTCACCGCTGTACAAATACATCCATCACATCAGAAAACCTGAAAATCAGGAGCTGGAATAGAATCCGCAACTTCCGATTCTAGCTCCAGGATGATGCAGTTTTCAAGTTTTCTGACATAATGGATGTTACACATAGAACAGTAAAACTGGCAATCAAGGCATTTGATTGCCAGGTTAATAATTCTGTCATTGTCCCATGCATTAGTGAAGAATATTTCTTCTGCACATTTCTTATTATTTGTTTCATATGTTTTTCTGGCATTCCGCAAGTGGTGGTTAAGTTAAAATTATGGCAATTCTCTAAAAAAATATTGAGTGGAGGACATTTGTTTCGTAACGGATTCATTATTATGTTGAACAGATAACTAAGAAAGATTTTTCCTATAATTAAACATCTTTTCAAACAGTAGTTTTTAACCTGTTTTCTTCTTTTAACAAAAAATTTGAAGAAACAAGGCAAGCATGAATTCTGTGAACAACAAATCAGTGATGGCATGTAACCTCAATAGGTGATGCCATCAAAACTGTGAGTGGTAATATTTTAAAAAACTTTGTATAAAGCAATATATGAAAAATTTTCCAGTTTCAAGCTGTATTCCAAATTCCCAAGCCTTTTCTCAAACACGAAATTTCATGTGTGACGATGCCATGTTTGTTATCTGTTCTACCCATCATACTAAAACTTTCTACAGCCTATCACATTTGCCATTTTTTATAACCTTAATAGAGTAAGGATTTTTCCAAGCCAGTCAACTTGCATTGTTTGCCAGCTGATACATTTTTAAAATAAGCATTAAAAAATTATTTGCAATACATTGCTGGCTTGAAAAAAATTATTTTCTTTCTTTGTACACACTTAGAATTTGACCCCCCCCCCTTTTTTTTATCTGGATTTTGGCTGTTGAAATTTGATAATTAGCCTATTGAAATGGAAAACAAAAGATACATGCAATAAAATATTGGACTATGAACCTCATAAAAATAAGTGACTAATAAAAGAGTTTTTTCACCAAGAAAAACTGTTCCATTAATGAACCTACAAAACGTATAAACAGCATTTTCAACAACAACTTAATTCAAAAATAATAGACTTACAAAATATATATTAAGAAGATTTTAATTTAAGGAACTGGCTATAATAAATGAGGCACCTGGCAACACTAAATTTAAAAAAAAAATTGTGTAAAATAAAGCCTTAGATACGGTTTTCTGATCATTAAGAACAGGCTTTTCATACAAATTTAGATGACTATTCAAAAGAACTCACAAAATATGAAGAATATTTGAAAGCATTTCAAGTGAAAGTAGTATTTAATTCTTTCAATCTGAGTAATGTCATTGTAAGGGATTTTAATTACTGTTAAGAGTCTTATCCCAATTCTACATATAGTGTCATCGTCAACTTTGATAGCCTGCCTGATCAACAGTCATCTTGTAGGTTCAAATTCTACTTTCTGAATTTCACAAAACCACCATTGTACCGTACGCACACTAACAGCATCCGACTTCAAAACGCTACACAAATTTTCAGCCACAAAAATGGTGCTCCCTATCTGGAACTCAAAGAAAACGATGCTTTGAATGAACCTCACCTGCTGGATTTCTTACAAACAAACAAATAACTGCCGCTTCTGTCCGTTATGTGTTTTTTTATACTCAAAGTAGAGGTAACTCAGCTAGGATAGTTTGATAGCTTTCTCACATAGGTGGTTATACTCAAAGGAATGCCGACTTGGCCAGGATAGCACAACAATTTTCTCTAATAGGTTTTTAGACTCTGCAGGAATAGCATGATAATTTTCTCTGACAGATTTTTATACTCAAAGGAAGGGTGACTCAGTCAGGATAGTATGATGGATTTCTCTGATAGTGTTTTATACCCAAACAGGGGTGAGTCAGCCAGAACAGCATGACTGTTTTCTTTGACAGGTTTTTATTCTCAAAGGAGGGGTGACTCAGCCAGGATAGTATGATGGGTTTTTTTCTAAATAGGTTTTTATACCCTAACAGGGGTGAGTCAGCCAGGACAGCATCACTGTTTTGTCTTGGCAGGTTTTATACTCAAAGGAGGGGTGACTCAGCAAGGATAGTACCATGGTTTTCTCCGATAGCTTTTTATACTCAGAAGGGGGGGGGTCGACCAGGATAGTATGACTGTTTTCTCTGACAGGTTTTTAAACTCAAAGGGGGCGAGTCAGCCAGGATAGTATGACTGTTTATTCTGTCAGGTTTTTATACTGAAAAGGAGTCGGTCAGCTGCGATAGCACATCTGTTTTCTTCAATAGGTTTTTATACTCAAAGAGTATGAATCAGCCAGGATAGTACAACAGTTTTCTGACAGTTTTTTTATACTGAAAGGGAGTAAAGTCAGACGGAATAATGCACCGGTTTTCTCAGATAAGTTTTTATACTCAAAGGAGGGGTGACTCAGGTAGGATAGTTCGAGTAGGGCAACAGCAAGTATGCTTAGGCAAATATTTCCTGAAAAAAATGACAGAACTTTCTGACACACCCAATAGAATTGCTTACTCACAGAATCTTTTCTCAATGAAATATAATTATCTAATTTTCAGACGAGTTAAAAAAAAACACTCATTTTAAAGGAATAACAATGTGTAATTATTAAGTGAAAACTCACCAATATTTGGATGATCAAGGATTTTCATTATCCGGACTTCACGGAAAAGCTGCAAAAAAAAGATTGTGAATTTAATGAACACATAAGCAAATGTTATTACTGCTGTCAATCAGTATTTAATTTCTAAAATGCACATTTGAAAGAAAAAAAAACACATTACATTTCACATACTGATTTACAACATTAGTGTAACCTTTGCATAGATACTAAAGCAATCTCACATGTAAGCCAGAGCCACATTTTTTCTTAACAAATGTTACATTATTTTGTGCCCATCTGTGACCAAAAGTCTCACGAATTTTATAAAGAGTATTTTTTGATGCTATGCATCTTTCCTGATAGGAGTAAACTAAATCCCGGGCAAAAAGTTTCGATGTAACGAAAATGGGTAATAGAAGTAGTCTAAAACATTGTTGAAATCAGATTTTTGAATGCTGCCCTAAAATGACGCAACAAGAGTTAATTTCACTGTTACTCAACAATTTTACTTAACTATTGCCAAACATTATTTTGTCACATTTTATATAAACATAACAATACTATCATAAGAGTATGAATACTCAAAAGAGTATGAATGCTGTCCTAAAGTCATGCAACAAGAGTTTAATTTCACCGTTACTTAACAATTTTACTTGACTATTGCGAAAATTATTTTGTCACATTTTATATAAACATAACAATACTATCATAAGAGTATGAATGCTGTCCTAAAGTGATGCAACAAGAGTTAATTTCACCGTTACTCAACAATTTTACTTAACTATTGCGAAAATTATTTTGTCACATTTTATATAAACATAACAATACTATCATAAGAGTATGAATGCTGTCCTAAAGTGATGCAACAAGAGTTTAATTTCACCGTTACTCAACAATTTTACTTAACTATTGCGAAAATTATTTTGTCACATTTTATATAAACATAGCAATACTATCATAAGAGTATGAATGCTGTCCTAAAGTGATGCAACAAGAGTTTAATTTCACCGTTACTCAACAATTTTACTTAACTATTGCGAAAATTATTTTGTCACATTTTATATAAACATAGCAATACTATTATAAGAGTATGAATGCTGTCCTAAAGTGATGCAACAAGAGTTAATTTCACCGTTACTCAACAATTTTACTTAACTATTGCCAAACATTATTTTGTCACATTTTATATAAACATAACAATACTATCATAAGAGTATGAATACTCAAAAGAGTATGAATGCTGTCCTAAAGTCATGCAACAAGAGTTTAATTTCACCGTTACTTAACAATTTTACTTGACTATTGCGAAAATTATTTTGTCACATTTTATATAAACATAGCAATACTATCATAAGAGTATGAATGCTGTCCTAAAGTGATGCAACAAGAGTTAATTTCACCGTTACTCAACAATTTTACTTAACTATTACGAAACTTATTTTGTCACATTTTATATAAACATAACAATACTATCATAAGAGTATGAATGCTGTCCTAAAGTGATGCAACAAGAGTTAATTTCACCGTTAATCAACAATTTTACTTAACTATTGCGAAAATTATTTTGTCACATTTTATATAAACATAACAATACTATCATAAGAGTATGAATACTCAAAAGAGTATGAATGCTGCCCTAAAGTGATGCAACAAGAGTTAATTTCACCGTTACTCAACAATTTTACTTAACTATTGCGAAAATTATTTTGTCACATTTTATATAAACATAACAATACTATCATAAGAGTATGAATACTCAAAAGAGTATGAATGCTGTCCTAAAGTCATGCAACAAGAGTTTAATTTCACCGTTACTTAACAATTTTACTTGACTATTGCGAAAATTATTTTGTCACATTTTATATAAACATAGCAATACTATCATAAGAGTATGAATGCTGTCCTAAAGTGATGCAACAAGAGTTAATTTCACCGTTACTCAACAATTTTACTTAACTATTGCGAAACTTATTTTGTCACATTTTATATAAACATAACAATACTATCATAAGAGTATGAATGCTGTCCTAAAGTGATGCAACAAGAGTTAATTTCACCGTTAATCAACAATTTTACTTAACTATTGCGAAAATTATTTTGTCACATTTTATATAAACATAGCAATACTATCATAAGAGTATGAATACTCAAAAGAGTATGAATGCTGTCCTAAAGTGATGCAACAAGAGTTAATTTCACCGTTACTCAACAATTTTACTTAACTATTGCGAAAATTATTTTGTCACATTTTATATAAACATAACAATACTATCATAAGAGTATGAATACTCAAAAGAGTATGAATGCTGTCCTAAAGTGATGCAACAAGAGTTTAATTTCACCGTTACTCAACAATTTTACTTAACTATTGCGAAAATTATTTTGTCACATTTTATATAAACATAGCAATACTATCATAAGAGTATGAATGCTGTCCTAAAGTGATGCAACAAGAGTTAATTTCACCGTTACTCAACAATTTTACTTAACTATTGCGAAAATTATTTTGTCACATTTTATATAAACATAACAATACTATCATAAGAGTATGAATACTCAAAAGAGTATGAATGCTGTCCTAAAGTGATGCAACAAGAGTTAATTTCACCGTTACTCAACAATTTTACTTAACTATTGCGAAAATTATTTTGTCACATTTTATATAAACATAGCAATACTATCATAAGAGTATGAATGCTGTCCTAAAGTGATGCAACAAGAGTTAATTTCACCGTTACTCAACAATTTTACTTAACTATTGCGAAAATTATTTTGTCACATTTTATATAAACATAACAATACTATCATAAGAGTATGAATGCTGTCCTAAAGTGATGCAACAAGAGTTAATTTCACCGTTACTCAACAATTTTACTTAACTATTGCGAAAATTATTTTGTCACATTTTATATAAACATAACAATACTATCATAAGAGTATGAATACTCAAAAGAGTATGAATGCTGTCCTAAAGTGATGCAACAAGAGTTAATTTCACCGTTACTCAACAATTTTACTTAACTATTGCGAAAATTATTTTGTCACATTTTATATAAACATAACAATACTATCATAAGAGTATGAATGCTGTCCTAAAGTGATGCAACAAGAGTTAATTTCACCGTTACTCAACAATTTTACTTAACTATTGCGAAAATTATTTTGTCACATTTTATATAAACATAGCAATACTATCATAAGAGTATGAATGCTGTCCTAAAGTGATGCAACAAGAGTTAATTTCACCGTTACTCAACAATTTTACTTAACTATTGCGAAAATTATTTTGTCACATTTTATATAAACATAACAAACAATACTATCATAAGAGTATGAATACTCAAAAGAGTATGAATGCTGCCCTAAAGTGATGCAACAAGAGTTAATTTCACCGTTACTCAACAATTTTACTTAACTATTGCGAAAATTATTTTGTCACATTTTATATAAACATAGCAATACTATCATAAGAGTATGAATGCTGTCCTAAAGTGATGCAACAAGAGTTAATTTCACCGTTACTCAACAATTTTACTTAACTATTGCGAAAATTATTTTGTCACATTTTATATAAACATAGCAATACTATCATAAGAGTATGAATGCTGTCCTAAAGTGATGCAACAAGAGTTAATTTCACCGTTACTCAACAATTTTACTTAACTATTGCGAAAATTATTTTGTCACATTTTATATAAACATAACAATACTATCATAAGAGTATGAATACTCAAAAGAGTATGAATGCTGTCCTAAAGTGATGCAACAAGAGTTAATTTCACCGTTACTCAACAATTTTACTTAACTATTGCGAAAATTATTTTGTCACATTTTATATAAACATAACAATACTATCATAAGAGTATGAATGCTGTCCTAAAGTGATGCAACAAGAGTTAATTTCACCGTTACTCAACAATTTTACTTAACTATTGCGAAAATTATTTTGTCACATTTTATATAAACATAACAATACTATCATAAGAGTATGAATGCTGTCCTAAAGTGATGCAACAAGAGTTAATTTCACCGTTACTCAACAATTTTACTTAACTATTGCGAAAATTATTTTGTCACATTTTATATAAACATAACAATACTATCATAAGAGTATGAATACTCAAAAGAGTATGAATGCTGCCCTAAAGTGATGCAACAAGAGTTAATTTCACCGTTACTCAACAATTTTACTTAACTATTGCGAAAATTATTTTGTCACATTTTATATAAACATAGCAATACTATCATAAGAGTATGAATGCTGTCCTAAAGTGATGCAACAAGAGTTAATTTCACCGTTACTCAACAATTTTACTTAACTATTGCGAAAATTATTTTGTCACATTTTATATAAACATAGCAATACTATCATAAGAGTATGAATGCTGTCCTAAAGTGATGCAACAAGAGTTAATTTCACCGTTACTCAACAATTTTACTTAACTATTGTGAAAATTATTTTGTCACATTTTATATAAACATAACAATACTATCATAAGAGTATGAATACTCAAAAGAGTATGAATGCTGCCCTAAAGTGATGCAACAAGAGTTAATTTCACCGTTACTCAACAATTTTACTTAACTATTGCGAAAATTATTTTGTCACATTTTATATAAACATAGCAATACTATCATAAGAGTATGAATGCTGTCCTAAAGTGATGCAACAAGAGTTAATTTCACCGTTACTCAACAATTTTACTTAACTATTGCGAAAATTAT
The DNA here is from genome assembly GCA_039090855.1 of Macrothele yani. NCBI lineage: Eukaryota > Metazoa > Arthropoda > Arachnida > Araneae > Macrothelidae > Macrothele > Macrothele yani. The sequence goes on from CM077034.1 coordinate 220,144,204, forward strand.
TTTGTCACATTTTATATAAACATAGCAATACTATCATAAGAGTATGAATGCTGTACTAAAGTGATGCAACAAGAGTTAATTTCACCGTTACTCAACAATTTTACTTAACTATTGCGAAAATTATTTTGTCACATTTTATATAAACATAACAATACTATCATAAGAGTATGAATACTCAAAAGAGTATGAATGCTGCCCTAAAGTGATGCAACAAGAGTTAATTTCACCGTTACTCAACAATTTTACTTAACTATTGCGAAAATTATTTTGTCACATTTTATATAAACATAGCAATACTATCATAAGAGTATGAATGCTGTCCTAAAGTGATGCAACAAGAGTTAATTTCACTGTTACTCAACAATTTTACTTAACTATTGCGAAAATTATTTTGTCACATTTTATATAAAAATAGCAATACTATCATAAGAGTATGAATGCTGTCCTAAAGTGATGCAACAAGAGTTAATTTCACCGTTACTCAACAATTTTACTTAACTATTGCGAAAATTATTTTGTCACATTTTATATAAACATAGCAATACTATCATAAGAGTATGAATACTCAAAAGAGTATGAATGCTGCCCTAAAGTGATGCAACAAGAGTTAATTTCACCGTTACTCAACAATTTTACTTAACTATTGCGAAAATTATTTTGTCACATTTTATATAAACATAGCAATACTATCATAAGAGTATGAATGCTGTCCTAAAGTGATGCAACAAGAGTTAATTTCACCGTTACTCAACAATTTTACTTAACTATTGCGAAAATTATTTTGTCACATTTTATATAAACATAGCAATACTATCATAAGAGTATGAATGCTGTACTAAAGTGATGCAACAAGAGTTAATTTCACCGTTACTCAACAATTTTACTTAACTATTGCGAAAATTATTTTGTCACATTTTATATAAACATAACAATACTATCATAAGAGTATGAATACTCAAAAGAGTATGAATGCTGCCCTAAAGTGATGCAACAAGAGTTAATTTCACCGTTACTCAACAATTTTACTTAACTATTGCGAAAATTATTTTGTCACATTTTATATAAACATAGCAATACTATCATAAGAGTATGAATGCTGTCCTAAAGTGATGCCACAAGAGTTAATTTCACCGTTACTCAACAATTTTACTTAACTATTGCGAAAATTATTTTGTCACATTTTATATAAAAATAGCAATACTATCATAAGAGTATGAATGCTGTCCTAAAGTGATGCAACAAGAGTTAATTTCACCGTTACTCAACAATTTTACTTAACTATTGCGAAAATTATTTTGTCACATTTTATATAAACATAACAATACTATCATAAGAGTATGAATACTCAAAAGAGTATGAATGCTGCCCTAAAGTGATGCAACAAGAGTTAATTTCACCGTTACTCAACAATTTTACTTAACTATTGCGAAAATTATTTTGTCACATTTTATATAAACATAGCAATACTATCATAAGAGTATGAATGCTGTCCTAAAGTGATGCAACAAGAGTTAATTTCACCGTTACTCAACAATTTTACTTAACTATTGCGAAAATTATTTTGTCACATTTTATATAAACATAGCAATACTATCATAAGAGTATGAATGCTGTCCTAAAGTGATGCAACAAGAGTTAATTTCACCGTTACTCAACAATTTTACTTAACTATTGCGAAAATTATTTTGTCACATTTTATATAAACATAACAATACTATCATAAGAGTATGAATACTCAAAAGAGTATGAATGCTGCCCTAAAGTGATGCAACAAGAGTTAATTTCACCGTTACTCAACAATTTTACTTAACTATTGCGAAAATTATTTTGTCACATTTTATATAAACATAGCAATACTATCATAAGAGTATGAATGCTGTCCTAAAGTGATGCAACAAGAGTTAATTTCACCGTTACTCAACAATTTTACTTAACTATTGCGAAAATTATTTTGTCACATTTTATATAAACATAACAATACTATCATAAGAGTATGAATACTCAAAAGAGTATGAATGCTGCCCTAAAGTGATGCAACAAGAGTTAATTTCACCGTTACTCAACAATTTTACTTAACTATTGTGAAAATTATTTTGTCACATTTTATATAAACATAGCAATACTATCATAAGAGTATGAATGCTGTCCTAAAGTGATGCAACAAGAGTTAATTTCACCGTTACTCAACAATTTTACTTAACTATTGCGAAAATTATTTTGTCACATTTTATATAAACATAGCAATACTATCATAAGAGTATGAATGCTGTCCTAAAGTGATGCAACAAGAGTTAATTTCACCGTTACTCAACAATTTTACTTAACTATTGCGAAAATTATTTTGTCACATTTTATATAAACATAGCAATACTATCATAAGAGTATGAATGCTGTCCTAAAGTGATGCAACAAGAGTTAATTTCACCGCTACTCAACAATTTTACTTAACTATTGCCGAACATTATTTTGTCACATTTTAATATAAACATAACAATACTATCATTGACAAAACTAATGGTAATAGGGAAGGATTTCCTTAAAATTGAAGGACAATGCATCGAACAAGTTAAATCATATACTATTAAAAATCACCAATCAGTTACCCTAAAGATCATGGTAATTTCCATCCACAAAACACTTCAAGCACGTCAATTATTGTAACTTTGTTGGTCTTCAAAGGTTTACAGACACCTTGCCTACGATTCCTTCTTCCGGGGATGAAACATCGCATATTTTTCTTTTTATTTGCTAGACAAACAACACGGTTTTTTTCAGCCATATGAGATGTAACCATAGCTCGTCAATTCCAAAAAAACACACAAGCATACTACTCATTCATACATTCAATTAAAAAACTATGTACATATTTACACTACATTACACTCCCAGGTGGTTAAACCTTTGTCAACTGTAAGTAACAAAATGCTCCATCCGTTTCAAAACCCCTGCCACTCCCACTGCAAGTGTCACCCTCATTCAGCCCCTCACACACAATCCTCTAGCGCTTTCAACAGACTACTGTCGTCATCAGGAGGCAGGTGTGTCTCACCCGCCCACCACAGCTCAAGTGAGCAGAGCCACCTGAGGACGACAGTAACCTGTTGAAAGCGCTAGAGGATTGTGCGTGAGAGGCTGAATGACGGTGACTCTTGCAGTAGGGTTAGCACGGGTTTTGAAACGGATGGAGCATTTTGTTACTCACAGTTGACAAAGGTTTAACCACCTGGGAATGTAATGTAGATTAAATATGTACATAGTTTTTTAATTGAATGTATGAATGAGTAGTATGCTTGTGTGGTTTTTATGGAATTGACGAGCTTTGGTTACATCTCATATGGCTTAAAAAAAACCAGCGTTCTTTGTCTAGCAAATAAAAAATAATAATAATAATACGATGTTTCATCCCCGGAAGAAAGAATTGTAGGCAAGGTGTCTGTAAACCTTTCAAGGCCAACAACATTATGATAATTGACATGCTTGAAGTGTTTTGTGGATGGAAATTACCATGATCTTTAGGGTAGTAAATTGGTGTTTTTTAATAGTACACTGCCGGACAATTGCTAAGGACGGATGACAATAGCGACCATAAAATGGAAGGCAGGAAAACGTGGAAATTACCATAAGTGCAGGATACAGTAAGACGTGTTGTGCGTATGCAAATTTTGGATTGCCGAACTTGTTCGTGACGTCATAGTGCTGATAAGAGATATAAAGGATTTGACGCGTATTGACCATTGTTGTTCAAATGCAAAGTTGAAAGGGAAAGAATCAATTGACGAACTTGCAATTTTCAGTATGTCTTCCCGACATCACCTAGATGATTTTACGCGTGGCCGTATTATTGGCAAGATTGAAGAAGGGCGAAAAATAACAGATGTTGCCAGGGAGTTCGACGTCAGCCACAGTGTTGTTTCAAGGCTTTGGAAATCATTTCAAACAAACGGAGAGTGTAGCAAACGTCACGGGGGAGGTCGTGTTCGCAGTACGACACCTGCAGAAGATCGGTACATAGTGCTATCAACAAAAAGACATCGGCGCAGCACAGCTAGTGAGGTAGCAAATCAGTTTATGGCTGCTACTGGCAAGCGGATCTCCCGAAAAACTGTCACCAGACGTTTGCATGAAGGAGGACTATACGCCCGCCGAACTGTTGTGTGCATCCCATTGTCCAGACGTCACCGTACCGCCCGTTTGCAATGGTGCCATCAACATCGCAATTGGACTTATAACGACTGGTCTGCTGTCCTCTTCTCAGATGAGAGTAGATACAGTCTATCGTCTGATTGTCGACGACAACTGATCTGGCGTGATAGTGGTACTGCATATTGTCCAGCAAACATATAGGAAAGGGACCGATATCCGACATGTAGTGCCATGGTATGGGCTGGCATCATGATCAATGGCCGTACGTCCCTCTATGTGCTTCCAACTGGGACTATGACTGGCCAACGATACATTAATGATGTTCTGCTACCTCATGTTCGCATGTTCCTTGGTGCTGTCGGTGATAGATTCATTTTCATGGACGACAATGCAACATGTCATCGAACAGTCGCTGTCCAGAAGTGTCTTGAGAGCGAGGATATTCAACGCCTCGTATGGCCAGCACGTTCTCCAGATCTGAATCCCATTGAAAATGTGTGGAATGCTTTGGAAAGGAGTCTTGCTGGTCGCCAACGCCCTCCAATAAACAAGGACACCCTCATCCGTGCACTGACAGAGGAATGGGATAAATTACCCCAACAGCTGCTTGATAATGTTGTGCAAAGCATGACACGACGTGTGGAATCTTGCATCGCCCTCTATGGTGGCCATATCCCGTATTGACATCTTACGCCGGAACGCCTGCGGACGGTAATTGCATTTTTTTCACGTTTACGTATTCTGCACAAAATGGCCTGTTTGTCCCTTGAACACGTTCCAAAGCCTTCTGGATTTCAGAGCAACAATAAATTGTCTTTCTTGTAATGTCCTGGCATTCTGACATTATTTTATTTCACTTGGCATCCAACCACACTTACTTTTTTATGCGCTATATAGCCGTTTGGGATCCGTCCTTAGCAATTGTCCAGCAGTGTATAATGCATATTATGAATATTTATATATTACGCACATATAAACTGGCTACACAACAAATAGGTCCTAGTGCTTGTGCAGTTAAACTTCGCATCTTTTATAGTACTCAATTTCCTTTCACTGTGCAAAAACCTTCAGGCATTGCATCTTTGAAATCAAATTTCGCACTTCATATTATGTTAATTGAGCAGTCAATGTAACAATTGAGCAGCCTATGTAGATCAGTTTTACTTGAAGCCCACAGTGGATGCCGTTCAATTTCTAAAAGTAGCTCATTGGATTAACTTAATCTAATATAATCAAATTATTTGATGTAGATGCAACTTTGAAAATAATGAAAAAAGCCTTCCTTTCAGCAGGCTTGTTATCTTGAGAGCTTGTTTGATAACAAAGGAAACAATTAAGGTGTCACAATGATAAAAAAAGAAACACTCAAGATGTCACAAGGATAAAAAAAAGAAACGAGCAAGGTGTCACAAATCGTCTAGATTCACCATCCACACGGACATGTGGTGTTTTTTAATCAAACACTGCAATTCCCAAAGAAAATGGAACTTGAACTTTTAGTTATCATTTTGTAGCGTTTTTAGATGAAATGTCCGAAGCATCTCAGATTCCTCTAAAACTTAAAAACCCGGATTTACGGGTTTGGAATGTGACCAAAACCCCGTAATTCTGGGCTACACCCGGATTACAAACAGGTTTGCAATAGGCAACATCTGGATTTTCCTAGATATAAACTCTGGATTACAGGAATTTACAAAAACAATGGTAAGTTCACATAGTACAGTTATATTATGACTGATTTTACTGAAATTTTATGTTATGCATGAATACTTATCTTTCGCTGGGCTTCTGAGACATACATATTTTCTTAAGGTAGAAACAGTAAATATGCAGAGAATTTCATTTTCTTCTTAGCAATTTGTTGAATCCACGTAACTAAGCTCCATGTAACTTACTTACAGGGTTCGTACACTTTGGGAAGGGGAGGGGGTGATCAAGGACTTTTCCAATACATAGGCAAAAAATTTCCAGGATGATTATTATGCTGAAGTATCGTGGTCAAATTATTTTTTAAAAGTAATTTCGGTTTTAAGTAATAAAAATAATGAAATATGTAAATGGATGAGTGTGCGTTTTTACTCATTACATTTCTTTTTAAAGTTTTTAATTGGAGAAATACCTAATAATGCAAAACTAAATCAGGGTGATGCAATTATCACAAGACTTATCTCTGAAAATCCTTTCCCTCAATCAGAAAATGACTAATTCAATCAGTCATTTTAGCTGAGTCATTATTCTGCACTATCTTCCCATGTAATCAGTCTATTAATTATTAATAACAATTGAAATTATCATAAAAAAAAAAAAAGCAAGGGCAGATCCAAAATTTAAGAATGGGGAGGGCACACGTCTAATCAGTTAATACAAGAAATACACTACCGGACAATTGCTAAGGACGGATGACAATAGCAACGATAGCAACCATAAAATGGAAGGCAGGAATATGTGGAAATTAGCATAAGTGCGGGATACAGTAAGACGTGTTGTGCGTATGCAAATTTTGGATTGCCTAACTTGTTCGTGAAGTCATGGCGCTGATAAGAAACAAAGGATTTGACGCATATTGACCGTTGTTGTTCAAATGCAAAGTTGAAAGGGAAAGAATCAATTGACGAACTTGCAATTTTCAGTATGTCTTTCCGACATCACCTAGATGATTTTACGCGTGGCCGTATTATTGGCAAGATTGAAGAAGGGCGAAAAATAACAGATGTTGCCAGGTAGTTCGACGTCAGCCACAGTGTTGTTTCAAGGCTTTGGAAATCATTTCAAACAAATGGAGAGTGTAGCAAACGTCACGGAGGAGGTCGTGTTCGCAGTACGACACCTGCAGAAGACCGGTACATAGTGCTATGAACAAAAAGACACCGGCGCAGCACAGCTAATGAGGTAGCTAATCAGTTTATGGCTGCTACTGGCAAGCGGATCTCCCGAAAAACTCTCGCCAGACGTTTGCATGAAGGAGGACTATACGCCCGCCGTCCTGTTGTGTGCATCCCATTGTCCACGTCACCGTACCGCCCGTTTGCAATGATGCCATCAACATCGCAATTGGACTGATAACGACTGGTCTGCTGTCCTCTTCTCAGATGAGAGTAGATACAGTCTATCGTCTGATAGTCGACGACAACTGATCTGGCGTGATAGTGGTACTGCATATTGTCCAGCAAACATACAGGAAAGGGACCGATATCCGACATGTAGTGTCATTGTATGGGCTGGCATCATGATCAATGGCCGTACATCCCTCTATGTGCTTCCAACTGAGACTATGACTGGCCAACGATACATTAATGTTGTTCTGCTACCTCATGTTCGCATGTTCCGTGGTGCTGTCGGTGATAGATTCATTTTCATGGACGACAACGCAACATGTCATCAAACAGTTGCTGTCCAGGAGTGTCTTGAGAGCGAGGATATTCAATATGTACATAGTTTTTAATTGAATTGTATGAATGAGTAGTATGCTTGTGTGGTTTTTTTATGGAATTGACAAGCTTATAGTTACATCTCATAGGGCTTAAAAAAAAACAAAAAAAACGATGTTTCATACCTGGAAGTAGGAATCGTAAGCAAGATGTCTGTAAACCTTTGAAGGCCAGCAACATTACGATAATTGACGTGCTGGAAGTGTGTTGTCGATGGAAATTACCATGATCTTTAGGGTGAGTGATTGGTACTTTCTGATAGTATTTCAGCCTTTCATATTTTCCCCATAGGATCAGGAATGTGAAAATAATATAGTGAAAGGTTATGTAACCATATGGCTGTTCTAGAATATCCATTTACTATGAAGAAAGCATACAATGTATGGTATTAAATGATGTGCAACTTTCCCCATTAGGAACACATACATTTTCTTTTCTATTGTTTGTTTTTTAACCCACTTTGAAGTGTGCGTGTGTGTGTGTGTGTGTTGGGTATTATTCAAAATACTTGACTCCATGGATTTTATGGGCTTGCAGACGTGCCAACTCTCCGGGTTTAGGCCGGCAATGCCGGATTTTATTACACTTCCCGGAATTCCGGATTAGAAATTAATATTGCCGTATTCCATCGTGATTTCCGTAGCGTAAATTAAAAAGTAGCGAGAAAAGTTTGAAGTTCTCCAAGGCATCGGAGAACTTCGTTGATTACCGTAGAGTAAATTAAAAAGTATCGAGGGGGAACGTTTGAAGTTCTTCGAGGCATCGGTTCATTAGCGGAGAAGTGACCTTTCCCTTCTGAGTTGGCAGCGATCTTCTGATCTCTGGCGCTACAGGCACGGAGTAGGAGCGGGCTTGGCCATGGCGCACACTGTACGTACTGACGTAGATTTCTATCGGAAGCGCGGTAGTGTTTTGGTTTGTTTTATGTACTTCGTCTGTCTTCACAGAAATTTCTGAGAACTTTTTGTGCATGTGTTTAATCAAGTGATGGCTGGTAGAAAATATCAGTCTGTTTTTAAGAAGTATACGACAGATTATCCGTGTATAATCGAATCAAGGAAGCGCCAACGATTTGCCTTTTGCCCTATTTGTAGATGTGACTTTTCCGTTGTCCACAAGGGCAAAGGAGATATCGTTAATCGCATTCGTACGCAAAAACACGTGGACAATTCTAAGTCCGTGGAAAATAACAAAACATTAAATTTTGCTCGAGATAGTTCCTCTTCCGATGCCATTATCCATGCTGAGTGCTTATTTACTTCATTCCTCGTGTAACATAACTTACCTTTAAGCTGTGCTGACCATGCAAGCGTGCTTTTTAAGAAAATGTTCCCAGATAGTAACATTGCAAAAAAATATGCATGTGACAGGACAAAAACATCGTGCGTTGTTGCCGAAATGGGGAAATTTTCAAAAATAGACTTGCATACTTGCCCACTTTTACGGATAATCCATAAAATTTATGGATTTCTGCTTAATTTTACTGATTTGTGGATAGAGGTATTTTTTAGCAGATTTTTTTAATATTTAGATTGCTCAATCGAAATATTTCAACCCCCTGCAACCATCCACTTAGATTTTCTATCAGACCTTACGAGCGGTGCCACGCGATGTCATCTTTGACTCGCTGGCTTCCTGTCATCGTGCGGTCTCTCTCTCTCTCTCTCTCTCTCTCTCTCTCTCTCTCTCTCCACGGGAGTGTGCTCAAGTGATGTGCCGACCAGAGCTTGCCAAAACGCGTAATTGCGCATTTAGTATGCATCGAAATTTTACCAACGCGTAAAAATACGCATCGGGAATTTTTCTCGATGCGGAAAAATATGTGTTGGGAATTTTTTTTTCTCGCACGCGAAACTACGCGTCGAATGATTTTACCAATTCGTAAAAATTCACATCGGGGCGGTACTTTCAGAAACGGAAATAAACAAAATAAATATTTTCTCCGTAATCATAATTTCTTTTTCCTGTGATGTTGCCTCTGTCCAGTATTGTTGTTATATATCATTTTATTACTTAAATATTTGTATTTCAGTTTAAAAATGGAGGACAAATTTCCGAAATCAGAAATTCGGCGGCGAAATTTTTTCGCTGTAATCTTTAGGCATGAGGCGGGACGGCTTCGAAGAATTTCTCCTTTTCCGTCATAATTTGGGTTATCCTCCAGATCGATGCATTACTTCACAGAATTTTTTAAAATATTTTTTAACAGAAAGTGTTTTACATTTTTTATATGCCTTAATGTAACATTAGTGCTTCAAATTATGTCCATTAATGTTTCAAACATACGAAAATAAGCTTGCAGGATTTTCATAGAAAATTGTGGTATTTTTCTGTTCTTAAGGTTGGCAAGTCTGGGCTTGTGTAGTGGGATCATTCAAATACTCGTAAGAGCAGGGTACGCATGGGTGCTTGGAAATCTGGAAAGTCCTTGAAAATCATGATAACATTTTCAAGGCCTGGAATATCCTGGATAAACAGTGTTTTTTTTTTTTTTTTTTTTTTTTTTAAAGCTGTCTTGAAAAGCCTTGAAATTTGAAATTAGTGCTTAAAGGGAGCTCAAATAAATGCTTTATCTCTTTTCCCCAATATCTCTGCTTCTACATGTGCGATTTAAAAAACTCTTTCAACACCAGATGCAATTTACCTTGTAGAAGATTTTAGGCTTGTATATGAGGAACTTTGTAGTTCACAGTTCTGTCGCTGTGTGGTGTTTTTGTACTTCAGTTTGCAGCTGTGTATCTCTGCTTCTAAAAACCCCATTGACAGATTTCTTCTTTACTGTATGCCTGTCGCTGTGTGGTGTTTTTGTACTTCAGTTTGCATCTGTGTATCTCTGCTTCTAAAAACCCCATTGACAGATTTCTTCTTTACTATTTGTTACAATTAAGATGTAGAGCATTTTCCTCTGTAAATAATGCAAAGGTTTCCCGCTAAGGACGTAAAGGTAGAAACTTTTTTTTTTTTTTTTTATGTTATCTCTGCTTCCGGGAGACGTATTTGAAAAACTTTTTCCTCAGCATAGCTTTTTTTCTATGAAGAATATTTCCCGCCTACGTTCAACTTTTCCCATTATTCTCAATTCTTTCGCTAACAGACGTAGACTTATATCATGTTTCCTCATATTTCTTCTATTAACTGATTAGACGTGTGCCCTCCCCATTCTTAAATTTTGGATCTGCCCTTGCTTTTTTTTTATGATAATTTCAATTGTTATTAATAATTAATAGACTGATTACATGGGAAGATAGTGCAGAATAATGACTCAGCTAAAATGACTGATTGAATTAGTCATTTTCTGATTGAGGGAAAGGATTTTCAGAGATAAGTCTTGTGATAATTGCATCACCCTGATTTAGTTTTGCATTATTAGGTATTTCTCCAATTAAAAACTTTAAAAAGAAATGTAATGAGTAAAAACGCACACTCATCCATTTACATATTTCATTATTTTTATTACTTAAAACCGAAATTACTTTTAAAAAATAATTTGACCACGATACTTCAGCATAATAATCATCCTGGAAATTTTTTGCCTATGTATTGGAAAAGTCCTTGATCACCGCCCCCCCCTTCCCAAAGTGTACGAACCCTGTAAGTAAGTTACATGGAGCTTAGTTACGTGGATTCAACAAATTGCTAAGAAGAAAATGAAATTCTCTGCATATTTACTGTTTCTACCTTAAGAAAATATGTATGTCTCAGAAGCCCAGCGAAAGATAAGTATTCATGCATAACATAAAATTTCAGTAAAATCAGTCATAATATAACTGTACTATGTGAACTTACCATTGTTTTTGTTAATTCCTGTAATCCAGAGTTTATATCTAGGAAAATCCAGATGTTGCCTATTGCAAACCTGTTTGTAATGCGGGTGTAGCCCAGAATTACGGGTTTTTGGTCACATTCCAAACCCGTAAATCCGGGTTTTTAAGTTTTAGAGGAATCTGAGATGCTTCGGACATTTCATCTAAAAACGCTACAAAATGATAACTAAAAGTTCAAGTTCCATTTTCTTTGGGAATTGCAGTGTTTGATTAAAAAACACCACATGTCCGTGTGGATGGTGAATGTAGACGATTTGTGACACCTTGCTCGTTTCTTTTTTTTATCCTTGTGACATCTTGAGTGTTTCTTTTTTTATCATTGTGACACCTTGATTGTTTCCTTTGTTATCAAACAAGCTCTCAAGATAACAAGCCTGCTGAAAGGAAGGCTTTTTTTCATTATTTTCAAAGTTGCATCTACATCAAATAATTTGATTATATTAGATTAAGTTAATCCAATGAGCTACTTTTAGAAATTGAATGCCATCCACTGTGGGCTTCAAGTAAAACTGATCTACATAGGCTGCTCAATTGTTACATTGACTGCTCAATTAACATAATATGAAGTGCGAAATTTGATTTCAAAGATGCAATGCCTGAAGGTTTTTGCACAGTGAAAGGAAATTGAGTACTATAAAAGATGCGAAGTTTAACTGCACAAGCACTAGGACCTATTTGTTGTGTAGCCAGTTTATATGTGCGTAATATATAAATATTCATAATATGCATTATACACTGCTGGACAATTGCTACGGACGGATCATAAACGGCTATATAGCGCATAAAAAAGTAAGTGTGGTTGGATGCCAAGTGAAATAAAATAATGTCAGAATGCCAGGACATTACAAGAAAGACAATTTATTGTGCTCTGAAATCCAGAAGGCTTTGGAACGTGTTCAAGGGACAAACAGGCCATTTTGTGCAGAATACGTAAACGTGAAAAAAATGCAATTACCGTCCGCAGGCGTTCCGGCGTAAGATGTCAATACGGGATATGGCCACCATGGAGGGCGATGCAAGATTCCACACGTCGTGTCATGCTTTGCACAACATTATCAAGCAGCTGTTGGGGTAATTTATCCCATTCCTCTGTCAGTGCACGGATGAGGGTGTCCTTGTTTATTGGAGGGCATTGGCGACCAGCAAGACTCCTCCCCAAAGCATCCCACACATTTTCAATGGGATTCAGATCTGGAGAACGTGCTGGCCATACGAGGCGTTGAATATCCTCGCTCTCAAGACACTCCTGGACAATTGTTAAGGACGGATCACAAACGGCTATATAGCGCATAAAAAAGTAAGTGTGGTTGGATGCCAAGTGAAATAAAATAATGTCAGAATGCCAGGACATTACAAGAAAGACAATAGGGTCCGTGCCTCAATGGCTCTGCTCACTTGAGCTGTGGTGGGCGGGTGAGACACACCTGCCTCCTGATGACGACAGTAGTCTGTTGAAAGCGCTAGAGGATTGTGTGTGAGGGGCTGAATGAGTGTGACACTTGCATTGGGAGTGGCAGGGGTTTTGAAACAGAAGGAGCAGTTTGGTACTTACAGTTGACAAAGGTTTAACCACCTAGGAATGTAAGGTTATGTAAATATGTACATATAGTTTTTAATTGAATTGTATGAATGAGTAGTATGCTTGTGTGGTTTTTTATGGAATTGACAAGCTTATAGTTACATCTCATAGGGCTTAAAAAAAAAAAAAAATACGATGTTTCATACCCGGAAGTAGGAATCGTAAGCAAGATGTCTGTTAACCTTTGAAGGCCAGCAACATTACGATAATTGACGTGTTGGATGTGTGTTGTCGATGGAAATTACCATGATCTTTAGGGTGAGTGATTGGTGCTTCCTAATAGTATTTAATTTATGAATTGCACGTAAACTATGCGCACTTTGCAGGGGTTTAATACCTTAAAAGGGCAAATATAATAATATGAAAGACTTTTTTTCCTTTGGTCACAGGAGAAGCATCATATGACATAAAGGACTGGAAATGCCTGTAGCGAAAGAAACTTTACCTCTGAAATGTTTTACCATGGTGCACTATCTGCAAAACAAGTGGGGCAGTGAGCAGCGATGGATGTTTCAACAGTATTTCTCCTCTACGGCAAAGCCCATCAACAATGATGGGGGAAAATAAGATATGTAGAATAATTTTTAAATAACCAGTGTTTCTTGATTTTTTGTGAACTTAGAATTTCGCAGTTACAAATGTTAAAATGTTAATGGCAATCCCAGCGCGGGAGCACAAACAGTATTCTTCCTATTTTTCTTTTTTAAATCTTCTAAAGATATAAATAAAAGAATACCTGGTTACATTCTGCAAAAAAATATATATATATATATTCAGAGAACTTTGTGGTTTAAGCAGAAAGAAAGTTACCATATCATCAACCTTCAGCATATATGCATACAATATTAACAACACACTGTTACCTACTGTATTAGAACTCTCAATTTTTAGACTTAAATAAGAAAAGAAAGCGGTTTGACAATCTAAAATAATCATTTTAGGTTCACAAGAGGAATCTTAAAATTAAATTTCATACGATTGGATTCTGAATGAAAACTCCCATGTCGTTGACAAATGACAAAGTAAATGAAAATTCCTGACGTAATGTTTTCCTGTTTCTAAAAAGTTGCTGAAACAATTTTAATTGCGTGACATAACGCATCTCTGACGTCATGTCAGAATTATTTTGATGAGATGACGTCACACCAGCAGCTGTAAAAATTGTTTTTTGTTGCTATGACAACAAATTGAAGTGGCACCTACATGCACGCTGTGTTGATTGGCTGTATTTTATTGTAAGAATCTTACCTTGACATGGAGTGTCACACAAATGCACAAAATGTTTCATCAAAGTGAAACAGATGTGTCCCAAATGTAAAACAATGAATATTACAACAATTAAAAAGGTATATTGTTTGAGGCAGACTTAACTATTAAAACAGTCCAGCAGAAGGAGGTGCCAACAAAATCAGACAGACATACATACACACATACACACATATCACTAAGCTGTTCTCTGAGATTCAGAGGTTAGCTCCAAAAGAAATACAAACTACCAGATATTTTTACTTACTGTTGTCGTATCAAACTTCTCCATTTACAGCGATCTCGACATACAACTCTGGCTTCACTGATATCCATTATACGTCGTACACAGGATCTTTTATACTTCATACTCATAATCTTTTTCTCATGCAGACATTCCTGAATCTGATCCACCCATGTCTTCCTTGGCCTTCCTCTGCCTTTCCTTCCTGCCACTTGGGCTAAAAAGATTTTCTTAGTAAGCATTTCATCACTCATTCTTTCAACATGGCCAAACCACCGAAGCATATTGGTCTCCACGTTGCTAACAACATTTTGCTTCACATCACACAACTGCAACACATTTTCATTCCTCACACAATCAGACCGTGTCGTGCCACAAACCCCACGTAAGTAACGCATTTCTCCAGCACACAAACGACTCCTATGTTTCTTATGCAGTACCCAAGTTTCACTGCCATACATCAGAGTAGGAACAATTACTGTTTCATACACAGCCATTCGGGACTCTCTAGAGAACCCATCATTCCTGTGAAAACCTCCCAGGGCAGCCATGACTTTCAATGAAGAATTCACTCGCCTACTAATTTCACCATCCAACTTGTTCTCTCTGTCAAACATGCTTCCTAAATACACAAACTCACTCACCTGGTCAATCACAGTGCCATTTATATATGTTTAGATTAAATGCACATTCCAGGGAAGATTGACCACTGTGTCATTTTATTTAGTCTTCTATTTTAGAAGGCCGTGCAACTGAACCTTATATCAACTGAACATGCACTGAGTTCTGTACAAAATAATTGGGAAAAGAAAGGAGAAAGCAGAAGGGATGGAATGCATCTCATCTTCAGGAAATGTACCAGGGCAGTCTCACTGAGCCCTCCCCACACTGCAACCCTGTTTTGGATTTTTTTTTTTTTTTTGGATTGGAGGTTTAACGACCACCGTGAGCAACTCAATGGGCCATAAGCAGTCGCCCGTCCCTAATTTAGGGTCACTGGTTCCAGGGAAGGGAGAGAGCCAGTGCCGCAAGACAAACACAACATCCATGCCTCACTGGGATTCGAACCCGGACCCCTTACGGACGAATGATCAGAGGCCACCGCTTAGACCACTGCGCCACCGGGGCGGCAACCTAGTTTTGATGAGCACGGGAACAAACGACTTGACTTGAACTCAATTATACAAATAAACACCAGGGTTTGTACTGATTTTGGAATGTCCGTTTAAGAAGTTTCATGAGAATTTAATACCTATTTCCCAGGAGTCGACAAGACTGCATCAGAACTTTTTAAAGTTTAATTTCTTTGAAAATGCATGGATTCTTATTTCTTTCTCACTTCTTACTACACCAACAGACAAAAAAGAGCAAGCATTTTGCCTTTTTGTTTACAAAGAAATTCAAGCTGACCAAGTCAGAACTTCAGCTCTCTGTCACAGTCTACCCTTCCCTGTAGTTGTTTTCTCTGCACAGTGATTACGCAGAACCGTTTCTGAACATACACTGACGGGAAAAAAAATCCCAACACCAAGAAGGGGTTGTGTTAAATAAACGACAGTTGGTAGGCGGTGAGAGTACATCTGTAAGATGACGTCTATGCAAATTTCGAGCTCGGCGCATACGTGTGGCGCTAGTAGAGCCCCTCGGAACATGCAAAGCAGGTTTGCTGTAAATATGCGCTGTAACGTTCGTGAGCGTTAGTTATCGTTGAGATTCAACGTAGTGTGTTGATGTTAGTCAAGAATGTCTTTAAGAAGACGAAGCAGCCATTATCAACAGCTCACGGAGTTTGAACGATGTCGTGTAATAGGGCTACGAGAAGGTGGATTTTCTTTCCGCAATATTGCAGAACGACTTGGCAGGAATGTAGCCACTGTGCACGATTGTTGGCAGCAGTGGTCAAGGGAAGGTACTGCCTCAAGAAGACCGGGTTCCGGCCGGCCACGTGGCACTACTGAGAGGGAAGACCTCCGTGTACGGCGTATGGCCGTGGCGCATCGTACCACGTCTGCGGCAGCAATTCGAGCTGCAGTTGCCACCACAGTGACACAACGAACTGTTACAAATCGGTTACTTGAAAGACAGCTCCGAGCCAGACGCCCTGTAGCGTGCATTCCACTTACTCCAAACCACTGCCGTTTGCGACGTCAGTGGTGTCAAGCTAGAGCTCATTGGAGGACGGAGTGGAGATCTGTTGTGTTTTCTGGTGAAAGCCGGCTCTGCCTGGGTGCCAGTGATGGCCGTGTGTTGGTTAGAAGGAGGCCAGGTGAGCGCCTGCAACCAACCTGTCTGCGGCCGAGACACACTGGACCTACACCTGGAGTTATGGTCTGGGGAGCAATTTCCTATGACAGCAGGAGCACTCTCGTGGTTATCCCACGCACCCTGACGGCACAGTTGTACGTCGGTCTGGTGATTCAACCTGTTGTGCTGCCATTCATGAACAGCATTCCAGGGGGTGTTTTCCAACAGGATAACGCTCGCCTACACACTGCTGTTGTAACCCAACATGCTCCACAGAGTGTCAACATGTTGCCGTGACCTGCTAGATCACCAGATCTTTCACCAATCGAGCACGTATGGGACATCATTGGACGACAACTCCAGCGTCACCCACAACCAGCATTAACCGTCCCTGTATTGACCGACCAAGTGCAACAGGCATGGAACTCCATCCCACAAACTGACATCAAGCACCTGTACGACACAATGCATGAACGTTTGTGTGCTTGCATTCAACATTCTGGCGGTTACACCGGTTAATAATGTACCATCATTTCACATTTAAAATGGCTATTCTCGCGCTTACAATAAGCTGTGATCTTGAAACCTTAAGCGATTAAATATGTTACCTATACAAATGTATTGCCGCCATTTCATTCCTCTACTACTATTTTTTCGTGGTGTTGGGATTTTTTTTTTTTCCCGTCAGTGTAATTTCACTTTAAACAAAAGCAAAATTAAATATTTAAAACTGATACTGCAATGTGCAGTCTACTGTGAAAACAATTTTACAGTTCACAGAAATGTCACAGATTCCATCACAGACAGATTAAGTACCTATTTTGAAATTTAATTCCTGTTTCAAAAAGGGATAAAAATGCTGACTCAACTGAATGGTTTTGACGATAACAAGAAAACTTTTAGACACATATTTTCTACCCGTGCATAGCACAGGTTTCTTAGTGGCTAGTACTTTAACACTTTAGAACTTCATGTGATATAGTGGATACGCAAATCTCAAATTAATACCGATTGAATGTATGCATTGGGATCGAAAAAAACGATGAAACGCAACAATTTTTTTTTTCGTTCAATATTACTAGGTTAAAATATATACCGGGTGTTTCACTGGGTAGAGAAAACTTTCCTGTGGAATAAATTGTTAAAGAAAAACAAGATGGCACTGTAAGTCCGACATGTTGATCAGCAGGCGACAGGCAGTCGTAGAGAGGAAGTAGTGGGACAGTGGACATGCGATTTCGGACAGCAACAATATACCACAGAAGAAAGTTTTCTTGGTGAAAAATTGATATTTGTGTAGGGCACCAGCGGTGCAGAAAATTTTCAGGGCCCAATATTTCCCCAGAACGCAATCTTTTTTCTGTCCGAAATTTCCCCCAAAACTGTAGCGGACTTTCATACAAGTTTAAGTGAGTATTAGATCTATATGTTGATGATTAAGAACTAATCCTTAAATCCTATTGCTTAAAAATTTGAAAAAAACAAACCTAATATTTATTTTAGATTCAAAATGTCTGAAACATTTTTGGGTCTAGGTGAAAACAGTGGTGGGGCAGAGAGGCTGAAAAATAAACAGCTAAAAAAAATTCTGCAATTAACTATAATTTATTTCATTCTAGCATTTCAGGCACATAATTGTGCCAGATAATTTTACTGAATGAAATTTAAATTAGACTTAAATCCTTTGAAAAATGCATGGGTCATTCGCTTTAAAACGTGCGGAACCCCCAATAATTTTTCAGGCCGGCGCCTACGACACATAAGCTGCCATTAGTTTCGGAAAAATTTTATTAGCACGGCTAGTGGTTGCGCCGTACTTATTACTCGTGCCACGCTGTCTACGCCTTGGCATTAGTTAAGTCGTTTGGTCTCGATGTATCATATGCCAGCGGCAGTCTGCAGTACGTCACTGTGCTCATAACGTCTTGTATTTATAACGAAGTGACATTTTTCAAAATGATTACCTGATTACCGTGTAGTAAATTACTCTTATCTT
Organism: Macrothele yani; assembly: GCA_039090855.1. Lineage (NCBI taxonomy): Eukaryota > Metazoa > Arthropoda > Arachnida > Araneae > Macrothelidae > Macrothele > Macrothele yani. Next base: position 220,162,907 of record CM077034.1, read on the forward strand.
CCGCGTTATACTCGTCAATGAGTCATTTTTATTTTTCGTTTTATTATTATTACCTACCCGCGGGCAAACATTTCCCCAGAGCTGCCTTAATTTCCCCCCGAACCTCGTTCGCGAGTTCCGACAAATTCTGCACCCCTGAAGGGTGGAAACCCCACAAAGGTATTACAAAAGTGGGGTGCAGCGTTTAAGAACCTTTGTAAGCCATCCCGTGCATACCTGACAAAATTGGTAGCGAAATTCGAACGAGCCAGCAGTGAGATGACGTGACAAGCATGGCGACGAAGAAAAGAACGGCACGGACGGCGGAAAACATCGAAGCCACGCGATAACTCCTGCACAATGGAGACGGTGGTACGTCAGCACGAAGACTTGCAAAGCAACTAGACGTTAGCCGAGCGTCTGCATGGAGCATTGTGGCGTTGGATTTGGACATGTTACCCTACAAAATCTAGGTGCATCAGCTTTTGAGCAAAACAGCAATCCAGCAGCATTATGAGTTTGAGAATGACCTGCGTTCACTGATCGATGAGCACAACTTTGATGTGAAGAGCATTGTCTTCGGCTATGAGGCGCACTTCTGGTTGGATGGCTACGTTAACCGGTAAAATCACCGCATCTGGAGAAGCCGGCGTTCTGTGTTGTGAAGCCTCTCCATCCGCTGAAGCTAACCCTTTTTTTTTTTAATTGGAGGTTTAATGACCACCGTGAGCAACTAAATGGGCTATAAGCAGTCGCCCGTCCCTAATTTAGGGTCACTGGTACCAGGGAAGGGAGAGAGCCAGTGCCGTAAGACAAACACAATATCCTTTTTTTCTTCTTTCATTGGAGGTTTAACGACCACCGTGAGCAACTCAATGGGCTATAAGCAGTCGCCTGTCCCTAATTTAGGGTCACTGGTTCTAGGGAAGGGAGAGAGCCAGTGCATTAAGACAAACGCAACATCCTTTTTTTTTTTTCTTTGATTGGAGGTTTAATGACCACCGTGAGCAACTCAATGGGCTATAAGCAGTCGCCCGTCCCTAATTTAGGGTCACTGGTACCAGGGCAGGGAGAGAGCCAGTGCCGTAAGACAAACACAATATCCTTTTTTTCTTCTTTGATTGGAGGTTTAACGACCACCGTGAGCAACTCAATGGGCTATAAGCAGTCGCCTGTCCCTAATTTAGGGTCACTGGTTCTAGGGAAGGGAGAGAGCCAGTGCCGTAAGACAAACACAATATCCTTTTTTTTCTTTGATTGGAGGTTTAACGACCACCGTGAGCAACTCAATGGGCTATAAGCAGTCGCCCGTCCCTAATTTAGGGTCACTGGTTCCAGGGAAGGGAGAGAGCCAGTGCCGTAAGACAAACACAATATCCTTTTTTTTTCTTTGATTGGAGGTTTAACGACCACCATGAGCAACTCAATGGGCTATAAGCAGTCGCCTGTCCCTAATTTAGGGTCACTGGTTCCAGGGAAGGGAGAGAGCCAGTGCCGTAAGACAAACGCAACATTCATCCCTTCACCGAGATTCGAACCCGGACCCCTTTCGGACGAATGATCAAAGGCCATCGGTTAAACCCCTGCGCCACCAGGGCGGCGCTAACCATTTGGTGTGCAATGAGTGGTGATGGCCTCATTGGGCCATTTTTCCTGGAGTTCACAGTTAACGCTGCCGCCCGCAGAGACGTTTTGAAGAATCCACCCTCCCCGCTGCAGTCCAGAAAAACTGGATTCACAACTCCACGTTTCAACAGGACGCCACACTCTACAAATGCTGTTCCTGATTTGCTTCACCAGCAGTATGGCCCACGGGTCATCACCAGACAATTCCCCCAACATTTTTTCAGCCGGTCTCCCTTGGCCTCAGTACAGCCCCGATTTAATGGCGCTCGATTTCTTCTTGTGGGGCTATCTGAAAGAACGCGGGTAGTACCAGGACAACCTGCAAACACTGCTTGAACTTGGACGTGCCATCCAACAGGAAATTGCAGGGATCCCGTCGTTCATCTTCCCATCGGCACTCCGAAGCACACATTTGCCATGTCATGACAGCGGATGGTCATCACATGGAAGATGTCATCCATTGATTACTTTTTGCCTACTCTTACTCCTGTAAACGTCTTTTTCCTCTTCCAATAAAGCTAAGTTTCATGAAAGAAATACGGGATTACGCCATACAATACACATTTTGAAGATGACAATCCGATTTTTGGCGTAAATGTGACAAGGATGGTAAGTCAGATAATATCCGAAAACTTGAAAATTTTCATCGTCCTGGAGCGGAACTCGAAACCGCGTCTCCCAGAAAACGCCCGGGTATGCTAACCACTACACCAGCCAAAACGACCAAGTTTCAAGTTTCCGATCAATTTGAATATAACCATCACAGGATTCGCTAGTCGAAGCAACCGGCATTCATGTTTAGCGAATCTGGAGGTTAAGAATCTTATCCCGTGTTTGCCCGGAGAAGCAGATAAATCATGAAAGAAATACGGGATTACGCCATATAATACAAATTTTAAAGATGACAATCCGATTTTTGCCGTAAATATGACAAGGATGGTAAGTCAGATAATATCCGAAAACTTGAAAATTTTCATCCTCTTGGAGCGGGACTCGAACCTGCGTCTCCCAGAAAGCGCCCGGGTATGCTAACCATTACACCACCCAGAACGACCAAGTTTCCGATCAATTTGAATATAACCATCCCAGGATTCGCTAGTCGAAGTGATGGTTATATGCAAATTGATCGGAAACTTGGAACTTGGTCGTTCTGGGTGGTGTAGTGGTTAGCATACCCGGGCGTTTTCTGGGAGACGCGGGTTCGAATCCCGCTCCAGGACGATGAAAATTTTTTTCAAGTTTCCAGATTTTATCTGACTTACCATCTTTGTCACATTTATGCCAAAAATCGGATTGTCATCGTCAAAAATTTGCATTATATGGCGTAATCCCGTATTTCTTTCATAATTTATCTGCTTCTCCGGGCAAACACGGGATAAGATTCTTAACCTCCAGATTCGCTAAACACGAATGCCAGTTGCTTCGACTAGCGAATCCTGTGATGGTTAAATTCAAATTGATCGGAAACTTGGTCGTTCTGGGTGGTGTAGTGGTTAGCATACCTAGGGGCTTTCTGGGAGACGCGGGTTCCAGTCCCACTCCAGGACGATTAAAATTTTGAAATTTTCGGATATTATCTGACTGACCATCCTTGTCACATTTACGCCAAAAATCAGATTGTCATCTTCAAAATTTGTAAAGTTAACTTTATTGTCTCTTTCTTTTGTCACTACTCAGTGATACACCCAGTATAAGTGATAAACAAAGAATTAAAAAAAAAAATTTTATTCATGAAATATAGCCGAGTTAAAAAGAAATCAGTAAATGTTGAGTGACTGCTGCAAAAAATTTGGCGTTTCTCTAATGTTACGCAGGTGCTTGGATAAGAAAAGATTTCTAGAACACAGGTTTTATTCCATATATTAATATCATACACCTTAATAAAAAGTGTACATACTTATAGAAAAACTCTTTACATGTTGCTCTTGAGTAGCTAAGGACACAGACATCATTGAAGTATAAGTAGGTCAAATGGACGGCAAAAAATATACATTTTACTGACATTTATTTTACAAAAATTATATAGTTAAAAAATGTATGATCTATTTCTTGCTATTGTCATTGCAACACATTGCAAAAATTTTCTATGGGAATTATTTATTTGTACATATGTCTGTAAATCATCCGCATAGATAAATTTTGCAACGTGTTGCAATGCAATAGCAACAAATAGATCATGCATTTTTTAACTATATAATTTTTATAAAATAAATGTCAGTAAAATATATATTTTTTGTCATCCATTAGACCTACTACTTCAATGACGTGTGTGCCCTTAGCTACTCAAAAGCAACGTGTAAAGAGTTTTTCTATAACAGGGTTCCCAGTCAAAAGTAATAAAAAAATTTCCTGACTTTTCCAGGTTCTCCAGGTGGTTTTTAAAGTTTTCCAGAGTGGCATGTTGCAAAGAATTGTTACATTTCATTCCATTCCATTCATTTTTCTCACCAAAGCACACACTTGTAAATGCTTTAAGTAATTTGTCTTTATAAAATTACCTGCTTTTCATTAATAACAACTAATTGTGCACATTATTTTCTGTACCAAAGTTCCGTGAACTTTTGTGAATACTACCCACGCGGAATTTATAAATACATTACCATAGAAACAGGTCATATGTAAGAGAAAATCTGTCAGTTCAATAGTTTCAGTTTTTCTATAACACAATGCAGATTAGCTTAATGATGGAATGGCTCTGTTCAAAGAAACATGTTTCAAGAGAACCAACAGACAAAGGACTTTGATCCATCATTTGGTTGGTTCTCTTGTGAAGTGTTTCTTCAAGCAGGAGCCACTGTGCCTAATTGTTCTGTGTTATAACTGTGGATACTACCCACACGGAATTTATAAATACATTCCCATAGAAACAGGTCATATGTAAAAAAAATCTGTCAGTTGAATAGTTTCAGTTTTTCTATAACACAATGCAGCTAAGCTTAATGATGGAATGGCTCTGTTCAAAGAAACATGTTTCAAGAGAACCAACAGACAAAGGACTTTGATCCATCATTTGGTTGGTTCTCTTGTGAAGTGTTTCTTCAAGCAGGAGCCATTGTGCCTAATTGTTCCATGTTATAACTGTGAATACTACCCACACGGAATTTGTAAATACATTCCCATAGAAACAGGTCATATGTAAGAAAAAATCTTTCAGTTGAATAGTTTCGGTTTTTCTATAACACAATGCAGCTAAGCTTAATGATGGAATGGCTCTGTTCAAAGAAACATGTTTCAAGAGAACCAACAAAGGACTTTGATCCATCATTTGGTTGGTACTCTTGTGAAGTGTTAGCAGGAGCCATTGTGCTTAATTGTTCCATGTTATAACTGCCTGCAGAAATTGAACAAAAGCTTAATAATAACTGGTAATTTTAAAAATTCAATTTTGCACCTTTTTTTAGAGAATAAAGGAAATACTTAATATAACTGAAAGTAAGATCTACCAAATTCTAGGCAGGCAGTAATTGCAAGCAAAAGTTTGAAATCTTTAAAAATAAGTTTTTGGCAAAATAAAGTATCCATTGATTTTTACAAAAAAAAAAAAAGGTAATTTTACCCGAGTTTTTCCTGACCTTTTAAAAAAAAAGGGCAATTTTCCCTGATTTTGGGAACCATTTTCAAACTCCCTGAGAGTTCCAGGTTGAGTGGGAACCCTGTAGCATGCTCACTTTATTAAGGTGTATGATATTACTATATATCTCCATAACATGTTTTAATTAAACGATACTAGCATTTTTAGAATCAAATTTAGTAGGTTTTATTCCAGTGCAACAAAACAGCGACAATCCTTTTTTACTAAAATTCTTCTATTAACTAAAACTGGTTTTTTTTTTTACACTTCCACTTACCTTTTGTAAACTGGATGGATTTAGTTGAGTCTTGTCAATTATTTTAATAGCAACCTATACAAGAAACAAAATACACAATTACGTAAATGAAACAATTTTAACATAGAAAAAGAAAGCAGTGTGTGTGTGGCACACAAAATAATTAACATTTCCAATGCTGAACATAATGATTTATAAATAATGCAATTATTACATGTTAAAGGAACTCCATATTTAAGACACTGAGAAGTTTGGATCATATTGCATCAAAAAGATAATTTGCAGACACTGTACTACACAGATCTCCATGGGCTTGTGGCTAGGTCTGCCCTCTTCCCGCTAGTTAACCCCTTAAAGATCGCTTAATGTGTGAAAACAATCATCAAAAAATTAATCTCTTTTTATTCAAGAAATTTAACAGTTATCAAGTTCCTAAATAAAACACGCAATTATTTTTTTTATTTTTGGACAACATTTAAGCTGTTATAGAAAGATGTTAAATTTCATGGAAAAGCCAACATGTTGGGATTTAGCACCTGAATGTTGGTTTTCTGATGCACAGATCAACGTAAAGAGGAGGTTGCTTTCTAACTTTTTATTGGTTTTGAAATTTCTAGAGGTAATATATCACAAAATATTGTTAAGACCAGAGTTGTATAAAAATAAAATGTATCTGCATAAAATGTATTTGTGAAACAGAAAACCAGCCACAAAGTGTGAACCATGATAACAATAGAATAAGATAATTCAAAGAAAATTTAATAAAACAATAAGTAATTATTACAACATTGCAGATTCCAATGAGGACAAAATAAGTACATTACCATTGAATGTTCAGGAATGTGTAAATAGACCTTTATGACAGAATATTAAAATATTGGACTTGAACCTCATAAAAAAACAAGAGACTAATTAAAGAAAATTTTTATATCCAGAAAAACAGTTCCCTAACGAACCTTCAAAAATTACAAATCGCATTTTAAACAACTTAATTCAAAAATAGTGGACATACAAAATATATAAAGAAAAGATTTTAATTTAATACCTGGCAATAAAATTTAAATTCTTTCTGTGTAAACAAAACTTTTGATACAGTTCCTATACATCAAGAACAGGCCTTGATAAAACTAGAGGATAGAAATGCATGTAAAAACAAAAGAACTCAGAAGATGTGAGAAATTGAACATTCTTCGAGTTAAAATAAAATTAAATATATTAATCTGAGTAAAGCCTTCAGTAAGTGTTTTGATTGCTGTAAATAAAATTTGTATGTTTTTCGTTTGTTTTTTTTAACCTACGAGCAAAAACTATCTGCAAAAACCTGCTAATAATTTGGGAACTACACGGCCGAGTGACATTATTGTGACCACCAGCTAATATCCAGAGTAGCCATCGTGTGCAGCACGGACAGCAGCTAGACAGGCTGGGAATGACTCAATGAGGTGCCGGAAGGTGTTCACAAGTACGCGGAGCCATGCTGAGTGCAGTGCATCTGACAGCTGCTGGAGGGTGCATGATGGAGGATCCATAGAACGAACAACATACTCTAGGTGGCCCCACAGATGCTCACTTGGGTTTAAATCTGGGGAATTAGGGGGCCATCGTGTGCAGCACAGGCAGCAGCTAGACAGGCTCTTCCAACCACTCTACAATGACAATGCGTTAGTGGCAGCACTGCCAATGATTTCCTAACGGTTAATGCAGCAGAAATAATCTTTTCTATGCCCAACCACCAGCCACCTAGCGACATTTTCACGTTGTATAGCAGACAAGCTGATCTGTGTTATGAACAGGTCACAGGTCATATCTATTATGTGGGTCTCGGCATTCACTAAATATTAATCCCAGCAACTTGAGGAGATATAATGATGATAATACACTGCCGGACAATTGCTAAGGACGGATGACAATAGCAACCATAAAATGGAAGGCAGGAAAATGTGGAAATTAGCATAAGTGCGGGATACAGTAAGACGTGTTGTGCGTATGCAAATTTTGGATTGCTGAACTTGTTCGTGACGTCATAGCGCTGATAAGAGATATAAAGGATTTGACGTGTATTGACCGCTGTTGTTCAAACGCAAAGTTGAAAGGGAAAGAATCAATTGACGAACTTGCAATTCTCAGTATGTCTTCCCGACATCACCTAGATGATTTTACGCGTGGCCGTATTATTGGCAAGATTGAAGAAGGGCGAAAAATAACAGATGTTGCCAGGGAGTTCGACGTCAGCCACAGTGTTGTTTCAAGGCTTTGGAAATCATTTCAAACAAATGGAGAGTGTAGCAAACGTCACGGGGGAGGTCGTGTTCGCAGTACGACACCTGCAGAAGATCGGTACATAGTGCTATCAACAAAAAGACACCGGCGCAGCACAGCTAGTGAGGTAGCAAATCAGTTTATGGCTGCTACTGGCAAGCGGATCTCACGAAAAACTGCCGCCAGACGTTTGCATGAAGGAGGACTATACGCCCGCCGTCCTGTTGTGTGCATCCCATTGTCCAGACGTCACCGTACCACCCGTTTGCAATGGTGCCATCAACATCGCAATTGGACTGATAACGACTGGTCTGCTGTCCTCTTCTCAGATGAGAGTAGATACAGTCTATCGTCTGATTGTCGACGACAACTGATCTGGCGTGATAGTGGTACTGCATATTGTCCAGCAAACATACAGGAAAGGGACCGATATCCGACATGTAGTGTCATGGTATGGGCTGGCATCATGATCAATGGCCGTACGTCCCTCTATGTACTTCCAACTGGGACTATGACTGGCCAACGATACATTAATGATGTTCTGCTACCTGATGTTCGCATGTTCCGTGATGCTGTCGGTGATGGATTCATTTTCATGGACGACAACGCAACATGTCATCGAACAGTCGCTGTCCAGGAGTGTCTTGAGAGCGAGGATATTCAACGCCTCGTATGGCCAGCACGTTCTCCAGATCTGAATCCCATTGAAAATGTGTGGGTTGCTTTGGGGAGGAGTCTTGCTGGTCGCCAATGCCCTCCAATAAACAAGGACACCCTCATCCGTGCACTGACACAGAAATGGGATAAATTACCCCAACAGCTGCTTGATAATGTTATGCAAAGCATGACACTATGTGTGGAATCTTGCGTCACCCTCCATGGTGGCCATATCCCGTATTGACATCTTACGCCGGAGGACGGTAATTGCATTTTTTTCACGTTTACGTATTCTGCACAAAATGGCCTGTTTGTCCCTTGAACACGTTCCAAAGCCTTCTGGATTTCAGAGCACAATAAATTGTCTTTCTTGTAATGTCCTGGCATTCTGACGTTATTTTATTTCACTTGGCATCCAACCACACTTACTTTTTTATGCGATATAAAGCCGTTTATGATCCGTCCTTAGCAATTGTACAGCAGTGTAATAATAATAATAATAATAATAATAATAATAATAATAATAATAACCCCACCAAGGGTGCCACCTTGTTGCGGTGGTGGGGCTTGTGTGTCCTGATGAGGTTGAGAGCTATGCTGGCAGTAGCGTAGCTACCAGCAGGGCCACCCAAGCCAGACTAAGAGTACCCAACAACCATCAATCATGATGAGACAAAAGAAAAAGAATTCCAAACCGGATCGGTCGTCGTCCGGGTCAACAAGGACCGCGTCAGGTGCTTTGGTTCCTGGACACCTGTCGACAAATGGGCTTCAGGGCTCAGCAGATCCTGTTGAGGAACCAGGACAAGGCTGCTGCAATGCTACTGGAACAAAAGAAACGGAAAACTTGGATAGTTGCTGCAAATCGAGAAATCATGAAATGCTTTTACCAGGCAAATCCATCAGCCCGTGGTTTTCAAAAAGAATGATGCAAATTTGGAAAGGAAAACATCCAGACAGTGGAATAACAGAACAAAGAATAATGAATCAAAGAAGGTTTATCATCAGGAACAAGGTATTTACAGAACTGGAATTGCAAAAGATGAAGAAATTGGCAAAAGAAGGACCAACACAAAATAAGGACACGTCGTGGAAAACTTTCTGCTGGTAAAGCCTGAAGATCAAGTAGCAGAAAATATTTTACCTGAAGAACAATCTGTGAAACAACATGGCAACCATGAATCGACACAACAGCAAAATCTCCTGAAAGAGAAAATTTTAATCCATATCATGCAAGGTGAGGAACGACAAAGACTTCCTGTAATTCGCCAAATAAGAAGTAAACAAGTGAAGCATTTGTTAAAAAATGCAAATGATGTTGTGGACAAAATTCCAACTCATACTTTAAAGGAAACAAACCAGCTCATGTACAGTACAGCTGCCATAGTAACAACCATGGAACTTGGTTGCAAGATGCCAAAGAAGAAAATATGCCTGGCACTCCTAAGTGGAAAATTCGGCTAGAAAATAAAATAAACTCCGTAGCGACATTAGTAACTTAAAAATGCCTGAAAGATGGGAAACTTAAAAGTAGAATAGAAAAATAAAAGATGGACTCTGCAAAAAATACGACCTGGAAAGAAAAAGAATAGTTGAAATTATGGAAGAATTAAAACCACGAGTAACAGCTACTGCAAAGAAAATTGAAAGATATGACGGACACATAAAACAGTACAAAGAAAATGCGCAATTTCGGAATCAGCAACAAGTATTTTATAAATCATCGAGACAAAAGGCAATCCAAATAAACATCAGCCCATGCAAGAAAGATGCCTTGACATTTTGGAAAGGAATTTGGGAAAGCCCAGTTGAACATAATAAAAATGCCTTTAGTGGATCAACGATGTTCGTAAAGATTTGAAAGGAATACACATGGATAATCTGATGATAACAACTGATATGATTACACAGCAAGTAAAGAATGTGAAAGCCTGGAGCACTCCTGGGCCAGATGAATTGCATGGATTTTGGTTGAAGTATCTTACAAGTCTTCATCAACGAATAGCTATGCAATTCAATATAATGCTACAGAATTCTGCCCCAGAAGATTGGATGACAACAGGTCGCACATTCCTTATAATGGAAGATCAAGAGAAAGGCAATGAACCTACTAACTATCGTCCAATTACATGCCTCCCAACAACATTCAAACTTTTCACAAGAATACTAGCAAGATCAATATATGACTACTTATGGGGAAACAATTTGTACCCAATAGAACAGAAGGAGAACTTCAAAAGGTCAAGAGGCACAAAAAATCAGCTGCTAATTGACAAAATGGTACTAAAAATCTCCAAAACAAGAAATACGAATTTGAATATGGCATGGATAGATTATAAAAAGGCCTTTGACTCATTGCCCCACAGCTAGATTAACACTTGTTTGGAACTATTTGGAGTTAGCAAGTACATCTGCCGATTCCTCAAAGAAAATATGAAAAACTGGAAAACAGTGTTACATGCATATGGTGAAGAACTCGAAGTTAATATCAAGAGAGGCATGTTTCAAGGGGATTCTTTGTCGCCTTTATTGTTTAACATCTCTTTAATTCCATTGTCAATGATTTTGAACAAAACAAAAATGAGCTACCACATTTTGGACCAACATGGAAAAATAAACCATCTGCTGTACATGGATGACCTTAAATTGTATGCAAAAAGTTCCGCCGAACTTGAAACATTGCTGCATACAGTGCAAATATTTAGTGGTGATATACAGATGGAATTTGGACCGGAAAAATGTGCAGTACTATCCATGTGCAGGGGAAAAGTCCAGATATAGATGGAATAGAACTAGAAAATGGTAACATAATGAAATCTTTGTCAGATAATGAAAATTGTAAATACCTTGGAATTCTTGAATCAGATAACATCTTACATACAAAAGTCGAGTATATATGTGAGTATATCAGAGTGAGTATATCAAGAGAGTAAGAAAAATATTGAAATCAAAACTAAATGGTGGAAATACAATCAAAGCCATAAATACATGGGCCATTCCAGTAATTAGATACCCAGCTGGAATAATTGATTGGACCCAAAGTGAATTAGAAATACTGGATCGGAAAACTCGAAAGTTATTGAACATACATCGTGTACTCCATCCAAAAAGTGATGTTGACATATTGTATTTACCTCGGATGATTGGAGGCAGAGGGCTACTACAAGTACAACAGGTAGTAGAGGAAGAAAAAGAAGCCTGAATGATTACGTCAACAGAAGCAGAGAAAAGCTACTTCAGGCAGTGAATAATGAAAATATCTTTAAAACAACAGAAAACAAGGCTGAATACAAGAGGAAACAGTTTGAAAGCAGATTAGATGGCTGGAAGAACAAGCCACTGCATGGACAATTTCTAAAGAATATTGATGAGAAAAGTGACAACAACTTGGCTTGGGCATGGCTGAAATCGGGTTCCATCAAGAGAAAAAAACAGAAGGTCTGATTTTTAATGCACAAGAACAGGCATTGCAAACAAATGTTATGAAGGCTAAAATCCAGAAAGTCAGTGATAATCCAAAGTGTCGACTTTGTCAAGAAAAAGATGAAACTGTGTCTCATCTAATATGTGAATGTAGCAAAATTGCACAGACAGATTACAAAGTTAGACATGACAGGGTTGCACAATTGATTCATTTGTCATTGTGCAGAAAGCACAATCTGCCAGCATCAAAAAACTCATGGGAACACAAGGCTGAGAAAGTAATAGAAAATAATGAACTCAAGATCTTGTGGGATTTCAGAATTCAAACCGATCGTCACATAGAACATAATATACCAGACATAACAGTCATAGAAAATCAGAAAGTCTGGCTAACTGATATAGCGATCCCTGGAGATGCCAGAGTCAATGAAAAAGAATTGGAAAAAATGACTAAATATAGAGACCTGGCCATAGAAGTTACCCGGTTATGGACTAAACACACAACGGTAGTCCCCATTGTCCTCGGGGCACTTGGAACAACATCAAAAAATTTTATGAATCATTTTGAAAAATTGCAGCTTTCTGATATGCCACCTACAGAACTGCATAAGACAGCTTTACTTGGGACATCATATATTTAACGCCGATTCTTGACTGATACCTAGGTCTCCGGTGGAAACTCGTATCAGTTCAACAATACCAGTCAATGATAATTTGCTGTTTATTTTGTTTGTCAGAGGCTGTGATTCGTATATTTCGAATAAAGAAAATAATAATAATAATAATAATAATAATAATAATAATAATAATAATAATAATAATAATAATGGACATATATTTTATGTTGATTCTTGACTGATACCTAGGTCTCCGGTGGGAACTCGTATCAGTTCAACAATACCAGTCAATGGTAATTTGCTGTTTATTTTGTTTGTCAGAGGCTGTGATTCGTATATTAATAATAATAATAATAATAATAAAGGACATCATATATTTTACGCCAATTCTTGACTGATACCTAGGTCTCCGGTGGAAACTCGTATCAGTTCAACAATACCAGTCAATGATAATTTGCTGTTTATTTTGTTTGTCAGAGGCTGTGATTCGTATATTTCGAATAAAGAAAATAATAATAATAATAATAATAATAATAATAATAATAATAATAATAATAATAATAATAATGGACATATATTTTATGCTGATTCTTGACTGATACCTAGGTCTCCGGTGGGAACTCGTATCAGTTCAACAATACCAGTCAATGGTAATTTGCTGTTTATTTTGTTTGTCAGAGGCTGTGATTCGTATATTAATAATAATAATAATAATAATAATAAAGGACATCATATATTTTACGCCAATTCTTGACTGATACCTAGGTCTCCGGTGGAAACTCGTATCAGTTCAACAATACCAGTCAATGATAATTTGCTGTTTATTTTGTTTGTCAGAGGCTGTGATTCGTATATTTCAAATAAAGAAAATAATAATAATAATAATAATAATAAACAATAATAAATAAAAATAATAGAGGATACACCTACCTCTTTTCCAGTAGGAAGGTGTTTAGCTAATTTAACTTTCGCAAAATTTCCTTTCCCGATTGTTTTCAGGAGCCTGTATCGTCCAATGTGTGGCTCTTCCGAAGTTCTACTGCGAGACGTGGGAAAACTTCTGTGGCGCTCCCCATCCTACAAAAGTAAGAAAGAAACTTCTTTATATAGCTCATGTCACACTGATTTTGCAAAGGAATACTTTCTTTTGCAATTGATCAACAAAATTACGACAAAGATTTACTTATCGTATAAGAACAAAATTACAAATGAACGGTACTCCACATTTCAGATTTTATGAAGTGCAATAAACCTCAAAATCAGCATTTCGCAGCCATACTCACATTGAAGCGTTTATAAGCCTACTTTTGTATTATGTGTTTCAACAGTAACATCAGCTAACGATAATGCAAGAAAACAGAAATCAACCAAGTCTGATAAAACAATACTTTAGTGTTATCCCTAGAATTTTTTCAGTGGGTGCCCCACCCAGCAAATTTTATCTGTCATAAAAAAAATTCCTTTAATGAACGTTTTTACCATTCGCATAACAGTAAGAGTGGAGAACTTATTCCCACATGCACCACAAATATTGATGAAAACTGACTGAAATCTGTGTTGAATATATGATTTATTAGTTAAGTCCTCATTTTTTTTATCATTTATGTGCAATTTCAGGTTTCTTTTTTTTTTTTTTATTGGAGGTTTAACGAACACCGTGAGCAACTCAATGGGCTATAAGCAGTCGCCCGTCCCTAATTTAGGGTCACTGGTTCCAGGGAAGGGAGAGAACCAGTGCCGTAAGACAAACACAACATCCATGCCTCACCGGGATTCGAACCCGGACCCCTTCTGGACGAATGATCAGAGGCCATCGCTTAGACCACTGCGCCACCGGGGCGGCTTGTACAAGTTCCCAATTATATCCTGCGATAAGCCATCCCATGCAGCTTGAATCTTCTCACGCAGTTCCTGCAGATTGTGCAGTACAGGTGGAGTGTGGATAGCGTGTCCAATAGCATCCCACACATTTTTAATCGGCGATAGGTCTGGCGATGCGGCTGACCACGGCAGAGTGTCAGTGCCTTGAAGGCAAGCTCTCGAGACAGGAGCGGTGTGCGGACGAGCGCTGTCCTTCAATACAGAGCTGCTATATTAAGCAGCGATAATACTGTTCGTCACGTATATTTTTGTTTAAGTATGCAAGGTGGAGTAGCTAGGTCCATATAACGCTATGAAATATAAAAACGAACACAGCTCTGATACAACACTGCATGGAAAATCAAACGAAGCCTGATAGGGAGAATATTAAACATATAACATCACACAAGAGTCGTAGACAAATCGTAACATCGGAAGCGGTGGTCATTGAAAAATTCGGAGATGAATGCTGCAACACTAATTCACCAATTGAGTTGCCTTATGTCTGGCGATATCTGATAGAACAGGAAAATAATCGATTACAAAAGGCTAACAGACATAGGTTCAAAGATCACAGGAGCGGAATGGCAAAAGTAGACCGAGGTGAACACAGTGCCATGGACGACGCCACTAACAGCTTGCGCAGTGATACACAGTTGGTCTACAACGACAAAGGTTGAAGGCAGGGCGATACAAAACATTATATCAGTCTTTCAAGAATCGTCGACGAGGACTTGGTACCCACGTACACCTTAATGTTTCCACTAAAGGCGGCAAAATTCTTGTCGAAACATGTTTGGGAAGTGTGTTGCGGTGGTGGGTTGAGTTTAGGTCCATCTTTTGTTCCTTTGGGTTTTAACTTTCCTCAGTTGGCTTTTATTCCTCATTTGGGTTTTTAACTTTCATCTTTTGATCATCATTCCTCGCAAACACCTATACAAAGGTATAGAATTTTAACTTGAAATAGTACTTTTAATCCGCGAGTCTTCCGTTCAGGCAGATCTAGTAGCTCATCAAAATAAGCAAATGTCCGCTCTACAAACAGAGGAATTGCAATAGTGACAAAATGCCGAAATTACTATAATTTAACGATTTTTTACCATTAAAGTTCTTTTTTTTTCATAGCGTTATATGGACCTAGCTACTGCACCCTGCATACTTAAACAAAATATACGTGACGAACAGTATTATCGCTGCTTAATATAGCAGTTCTATATTGAAGTCTTTGGCCACTTAATATCGCGCCATACGTTTTTTGCGTATGGGAATATAAGAGAGCGTTGTCCTGTTGGAAAATCACACCGGAGTGAGCGTTCAGGAAAGGTAGGGCCGTTGGTTTCAGGACCTCATTAACGTAACATTGGGCTGTCAAAGTGCCTGTAATGAACACCAAAGGTGATCTGGCATCGTAGTCAATTGCATCTCACACTAAGACACCAGGCTTTCTGGATGTGCGACGCTCGACAACAAACTGTTCATCTTGGCGCCGACCAAAGTGCATCCACACACGGATTCGTTGGTCATCTCCTCCAAGACAAAAGCGGGACTTGATCTCACGCTATGACACCGGGCCTTCTGGATGTGCGACGCTCGACAACAAACTGTTCATCTTGGCGCCGACCAAAGTGCATCCACACACGGATTCGTTGGTCATCTCCTCCAAGACAAAAGCGGGACTTGATCTCACGCTATGACACCGGGCCTTCTGGATGTGCGACGCTCGACAACAAACTGTTCATCTTGCCGCCGACCAAAGTGCATCCACACACGGATTCGTTGGTCATCTCCTCCAAGACAAAAGCGGGACTTGATCTCACACTATGACACCGGGCCTTCTGGATGTGCGACGCTTGACAACAAACTGTTCATCTTGCCGCCGACCAAAGTGCATCCACACACGTATTCGTTGGTCATCTCCTCCAAGACAAAAGCGGGACTTGACCTCACACTATGACACCAGGCCTTCTGGATGTGCGGCGCTCGACAACAAACTGTTCATCTTGGCGCCGACCAAAGTGCATCCACACACGGATTCGTTGGTCATCTCCTCCAAGACAAAAGCGGGACTTGATCTCACGCTATGACACCGGGCCTTCTGGATGGGCGACGCTCAACAACAAACTGTTCATCTTGACGCCGACCAAAGTGCATCCACACACGGATTCGTTGGTCAACTCCTCCAAGACAAAAGCGGGACTTGATCTCACGCTATGACACCGGGCCTTCTGGATGTGCGACGCTCGACAACAAACTGTTCAACTTGGCGCCGACCAAAGTGCATCCACACAGTGATTCGTTGGTCAACTCCTCCAAGACAAAAGCGGGACTTGATCTCACGCTATGACACCGGGCCTTCTGGATGTGCGACGCTCGACAACAAACTGTTCATCTTGGCGCCGACCAAAGTGCATCCACACACGGATTCGTTGGTCACCTCCTCCAAGACAAAAGCTGGACTTGATCTCACACTATGACACCGGGCCTTCTGGATGTGCGACGCTCGACAACAAACTGTTCATCTTGGCGCCGACCAAAGTGCATCCACACACGGATTCGTTGGTCACCTCCTCCAAGACAAAAGCTGGACTTGTTCTCACACTATGACACCGGGCCTTCTGGATGTGCGACGCTCGACAACATACTGTTCATCTTGGTGCCGACCAAAGTGCATCCACACACGGATTCGTTGGTCATCTCCTCCAAGACAAAAGCGGGACTTGATCTCACGCTATGACACCAGGCCTTCTGGATGTGCGACGCTCGACAACAAACTGTTCATCTTGGCGCCGACCAAAGTGCATCCACACACGGATTCGTTGGTCATCTCCTCCAATACAAAAGCGGGACTTGATCTCACGCTATGACACCGGGCCTTCTGGATGTGCGACGCTCGACAACAAACTGTTCATCTTGGCGCCGACCAAAGTGCATCCACACACGGATTCGTTGGTCATCTCCTCCAAGACAAAAGCGGGACTTGATCTCACGCTATGACACCAGGCCTTCTGGATGCGCGACGCTCGACAACAAACTGTTCATCTTGGCGCCGACCAAAGTGCATCCACACAAGGATTCGTTGGTCATCTCCAAGAAAAAAGCGGGACTTGATCTCACACTATGACACCAGGCCTTCTGGATGTGCGACGCTAGACAACAAACTGTTCATCTTGGCGCCGACCAAAGTGCATCCACACACGGATTCGTTGGTCATCTCCTCCAAGACAAAAGCGGGACTTGATCTCACACAATGCCACCAGGCCCTCTGGATGTGCGATGCTCGACAACAAACTGTTCATCTTGGCGCCGACCAAAGTGCTTCCACACACGGATTCGTTGGTCATCTCCTCCAAGACAAAAGCGGGACTTGATCTCACGCTATGACACCAGGCCTTCTGGATGCGCGACGCTCGACAACAAACTGTTCAACTTGGCGCCGACCAAAGTGCATCCACACAGTGATTCGTTGGTCAACTCCTCCAAGACAAAAGCGGGACTTGATCTCACGCTATGACACCGGGCCTTCTGGATGTGCGACGCTCGACAACAAACTGTTCATCTTGGCGCCGACCAAAGTGCATCCACACACGGATTCGTTGGTCACCTCCTCCAAGACAAAAAGCTGGACTTGATCTCACACTATGACACCGGGCCTTCTGGATGTGCGACGCTCGACAACAAACTGTTCATCTTGGCGCCGACCAAAGTGCATCCACACACGGATTCGTTGGTCATCTCCTCCAAGACAAAAGCGGGACTTGATCTCACGCTATGACACCGGGCCTTCTGGATGTGCGACGCTCGACAACAAACTGTTCATCTTGGCGCCGACCAAAGTGCATCCACACACGGATTCGTTGGTCACCTCCTCCAAGACAAAAGCTGGACTTGATCTCACACTATGACACCGGGCCTTCTGGATGTGCGACGCTCGACAACAAACTGTTCATCTTGGCGCCGACCAAAGTGCATCCACACACGGATTCGTTGGTCATCTCCTCCAAGACAAAAGCGGGACTTGATCTCACGCTATGACACCAGGCCTTCTGGATGCGCGACGCTCGACAACAAACTGTTCATCTTGGCGCCGACCAAAGTGCATCCACACAAGGATTCGTTGGTCATCTCCAAGAAAAAAGCGGGACTTGATCTCACACTATGACACCAGGCCTTCTGGATGTGCGACGCTAGACAACAAACTGTTCATCTTGGCGCCGACCAAAGTGCATCCACACACGGATTCGTTGGTCATCTCCTCCAAGACAAAAGCGGGACTTGATCTCACACTATGCCACCAGGCCCTCTGGATGTGCGATGCTCGACAACAAACTGTTCATCTTGGCGCCGACCAAAGTGCATCCACACACGGATTCGTTGGTCATCTCCTCCAAGACAAAAGCGGGACTTGATCTCACGCTATGACACCAGGCCTTCTGGGTGTGCGACGCTCGACAACAAACTGTTCAACTTGGCGCAGACCAAAGTGCATCCACACACGGATTCGTTGGTCATCTCCTCCAAGACAAAAGCGGGACTTGATCTCACACTATGACACCAGGCCCTCTGGCGCCGACCAAAGTGCATCCACACACGGATTCGTTGGTCACCTCCTCCAAGACAAAAGCTGGACTTGTTCTCACACTATGACACCGGGCCTTCTGGATGTGCGACGCTCGACAACAAACTGTTCATCTTGGCGCCGACCAAAGTGCATCCACACACGGATTCGTTGGTCATCTCCTCCAAGACAAAAGCGGGACTTGATCTCACGCTATGACACCGGGCCTTCTGGATGTGCGACGCTCGACAACAAACTGTTCATCTTGGCGCCGACCAAAGTGCATCCACACACGGATTCGTTGGTCACCTCCTCCAAGACAAAAGCGGGACTGATCTCACGCTATGACACCAGGCCTTCTGGGTGTGCGACGCTCGACAACAAACTGTTCAACTTGGCGCAGACGAAAGTGCATCCACACACGGATTCGTTGGTCATCTCCTCCAAGACAAAAGCGGGACTTGATCTCACACTATGACACCAGGCCCTCTGGCGCCGACCAAAGTGCATCCACACACGGATTCGTTGGTCACCTCCTCCAAGACAAAAGCTGGACTTGTTCTCACACTATGACACCGGGCCTTCTGGATGTGCGACGCTCGACAACAAACTGTTCATCTTGGCGCCGACCAAAGTGCATCCACACACGGATTCGTTGGTCATCTCCTCCAAGACAAAAGCGGGACTTGATCTCACGCTATGACACCGGGCCTTCTGGATGTGCGACGCTCGACAACAAACTGTTCATCTTGGCGCCGACCAAAGTGCATCCACGCACGGATTCGTTGGTCACCTCCTCCAAGACAAAAGCTGGACTTGATCTCACACTATGACACCGGGCCTTCTGGATGTGCGACGCTCGACAACAAACTGTTCATCTTGGCGCCGACCAAAGTGCATCCACACACGGATTCGTTGGTCATCTCCTCCAAGACAAAAGCGGGACTTGATCTCACGCTATGACACCAGGCCTTCTGGATGCGCGACGCTCGACAACAAACTGTTCATCTTGGCGCCGACCAAAGTGCATCCACACAAGGATTCGTTGGTCATCTCCAAGAAAAAGCGGGACTTGATCTCACACTATGACACCAGGCCTTCTGGATGTGCGACGCTAGACAACAAACTGTTCATCTTGGCGCCGACCAAAGTGCATCCACACACGGATTCGTTGGTCATCTCCTCCAAGACAAAAGCGGGACTTGATCTCACACTATGCCACCAGGCCCTCTGGATGTGCGATGCTCGACAACAAACTGTTCATCTTGGCGCCGACCAAAGTGCATCCACACACGGATTCGTTGGTCATCTCCTCCAAGACAAAAGCGGGACTTGATCTAACGCTATGACACCAGGCCTTCTGGGTGTGCGACGCTCGACAACAAACTGTTCAACTTGGCGCAGACCAAAGTGCATCCACACACGGATTCGTTGGTCATCTCCTCCAAGACAAAAGCGGGACTTGATCTCACACTATGACACCAGGCCCTCTGGATGTGCGACGCTCGACAACAAACTGTTCATCTTGGCGCCGACCAAAGTGCATCCACACACGGATTCGTTGGTCATCTCCTCCAAGACAAAAGCGGGACTTGATCTCACGCTATGACACCGGGCCTTCTGGATGTGCGACGCTCGACAACAAACTGTTCAACTTGGCGCCGACCAAAGTGCATCCACACACGGATTCGTTGGTCATCTCCTCCAAGACAAAAGCGGGACTTGATCTCACACTATGACACCAGGCCCTCTGGATGTGCGACGCTCGACAACAAACTGTTCATCTTGGCGCCGACCAAAGTGCATCCACAAACGGATTCGTTGGTCATCTCCTCCAAGACAAAAGCGGGACTTGATCTCACGCTATGACACCAGGCCCTCTGTATGTGCGACGCTCGACAACAAACTGTTTAACTTGGCGCCGACCAAAGTGCATCCACACACGGATTCGTTGGTCATCTCCTCCAAGACAAAAGCGGGACTTGATCTCACACTATGACACCAGGCCCTCTGGATGTGCGACGCTCGACAACAAACTGTTCATCTTGGCGCCGACCAAAGTGCATCCACACACGGATTCGTTGGTCATCTCCTCCAAGAAAAAAAGCGGGACTTGATCTCACGCTATGACACCGAGCCTCCTGGATGTGTGACGCTCGACAACAAACTGTTCATCTTGGCGCTGACCAAAGTGCATCCACACACGGATTCGTTGGTCATCTCCTCCAAGACAAAAGCGGGACTTGATCTCACGCTATGACACCAGGCCTTCTGGATGTGCGACGCTCGACAACAAACTGTTCATCTTGGCGCCGACCAAAGTGCATCCACACACGGATTCGTTGGTCATCTCCTCCAATACAAAAGCGGGACTTGATCTCACGCTATGACACCGGGCCTTCTGGATGTGCGACGCTCGACAACAAACTGTTCATCTTGGCGCCGACCAAAGTGCATCCACACACGGATTCGTTGGTCATCTCCTCCAAGACAAAAGCGGGACTTGATCTCACGCTATGACACCAGGCCTTCTGGATGCGCGACGCTCGACAACAAACTGTTCATCTTGGCGCCGACCAAAGTGCATCCACACAAGGATTCGTTGGTCATCTCCAAGAAAAAGCGGGACTTGATCTCACACTATGACACCAGGCCTTCTGGATGTGCGACGCTAGACAACAAACTGTTCATCTTGGCGCCGACCAAAGTGCATCCACACACGGATTCGTTGGTCATCTCCTCCAAGACAAAAGCGGGACTTGATCTCACACAATGCCACCAGGCCCTCTGGATGTGCGATGCTCGACAACAAACTGTTCATCTTGGCGCCGACCAAAGTGCTTCCACACACGGATTCGTTGGTCATCTCCTCCAAGACAAAAGCGGGACTTGATCTCACGCTATGACACCAGGCCTTCTGGATGCGCGACGCTCGACAACAAACTGTTCAACTTGGCGCCGACCAAAGTGCATCCACACAGTGATTCGTTGGTCAACTCCTCCAAGACAAAAGCGGGACTTGATCTCACGCTATGACACCGGGCCTTCTGGATGTGCGACGCTCGACAACAAACTGTTCATCTTGGCGCCGACCAAAGTGCATCCACACACGGATTCGTTGGTCACCTCCTCCAAGACAAAAGCTGGACTTGATCTCACACTATGACACCGGGCCTTCTGGATGTGCGACGCTCGACAACAAACTGTTCATCTTGGCGCCGACCAAAGTGCATCCACACACGGATTCGTTGGTCATCTCCTCCAAGACAAAAGCGGGACTTGATCTCACGCTATGACACCGGGCCTTCTGGATGTGCGACGCTCGACAACAAACTGTTCATCTTGGCGCCGACCAAAGTGCATCCACACACGGATTCGTTGGTCACCTCCTCCAAGACAAAAGCTGGACTTGATCTCACACTATGACACCGGGCCTTCTGGATGTGCGACGCTCGACAACAAACTGTTCATCTTGGCGCCGACCAAAGTGCATCCACACACGGATTCGTTGGTCATCTCCTCCAAGACAAAAGCGGGACTTGATCTCACGCTATGACACCAGGCCTTCTGGATGCGCGACGCTCGACAACAAACTGTTCATCTTGGCGCCGACCAAAGTGCATCCACACAAGGATTCGTTGGTCATCTCCAAGAAAAAGCGGGACTTGATCTCACACTATGACACCAGGCCTTCTGGATGTGCGACGCTAGACAACAAACTGTTCATCTTGGCGCCGACCAAAGTGCATCCACACACGGATTCGTTGGTCATCTCCTCCAAGACAAAAGCGGGACTTGATCTCACACTATGCCACCAGGCCCTCTGGATGTGCGATGCTCGACAACAAACTGTTCATCTTGGCGCCGACCAAAGTGCATCCACACACGGATTCGTTGGTCATCTCCTCCAAGACAAAAGCGGGACTTGATCTCACGCTATGACACCAGGCCTTCTGGGTGTGCGACGCTCGACAACAAACTGTTCAACTTGGCGCAGACCAAAGTGCATCCACACACGGATTCGTTGGTCATCTCCTCCAAGACAAAAGCGGGACTTGATCTCACACTATGACACCAGGCCCTCTGGCGCCGACCAAAGTGCATCCACACACGGATTCGTTGGTCACCTCCTCCAAGACAAAAGCTGGACTTGTTCTCACACTATGACACCGGGCCTTCTGGATGTGCGACGCTCGACAACAAACTGTTCATCTTGGCGCCGACCAAAGTGCATCCACACACGGATTCGTTGGTCATCTCCTCCAAGACAAAAGCGGGACTTGATCTCACGCTATGACACCGGGCCTTCTGGATGTGCGACGCTCGACAACAAACTGTTCATCTTGGCGCCGACCAAAGTGCATCCACACACGGATTCGTTGGTCACCTCCTCCAAGACAAAAGCGGGACTTGATCTCACGCTATGACACCAGGCCTTCTGGGTGTGCGACGCTCGACAACAAACTGTTCAACTTGGCGCAGACGAAAGTGCATCCACACACGGATTCGTTGGTCATCTCCTCCAAGACAAAAGCGGGACTTGATCTCACACTATGACACCAGGCCCTCTGGCGCCGACCAAAGTGCATCCACACACGGATTCGTTGGTCACCTCCTCCAAGACAAAAGCTGGACTTGTTCTCACACTATGACACCGGGCCTTCTGGATGTGCGACGCTCGACAACAAACTGTTCATCTTGGCGCCGACCAAAGTGCATCCACACACGGATTCGTTGGTCATCTCCTCCAAGACAAAAGCGGGACTTGATCTCACGCTATGACACCGGGCCTTCTGGATGTGCGACGCTCGACAACAAACTGTTCATCTTGGCGCCGACCAAAGTGCATCCACGCACGGATTCGTTGGTCACCTCCTCCAAGACAAAAGCTGGACTTGATCTCACACTATGACACCGGGCCTTCTGGATGTGCGACGCTCGACAACAAACTGTTCATCTTGGCGCCGACCAAAGTGCATCCACACACGGATTCGTTGGTCATCTCCTCCAAGACAAAAGCGGGACTTGATCTCACGCTATGACACCAGGCCTTCTGGATGCGCGACGCTCGACAACAAACTGTTCATCTTGGCGCCGACCAAAGTGCATCCACACAAGGATTCGTTGGTCATCTCCAAGAAAAAGCGGGACTTGATCTCACACTATGACACCAGGCCTTCTGGATGTGCGACGCTAGACAACAAACTGTTCATCTTGGCGCCGACCAAAGTGCATCCACACACGGATTCGTTGGTCATCTCCTCCAAGACAAAAGCGGGACTTGATCTCACACTATGCCACCAGGCCCTCTGGATGTGCGATGCTCGACAACAAACTGTTCATCTTGGCGCCGACCAAAGTGCATCCACACACGGATTCGTTGGTCATCTCCTCCAAGACAAAAGCGGGACTTGATCTAACGCTATGACACCAGGCCTTCTGGGTGTGCGACGCTCGACAACAAACTGTTCAACTTGGCGCAGACCAAAGTGCATCCACACACGGATTCGTTGGTCATCTCCTCCAAGACAAAAGCGGGACTTGATCTCACACTATGACACCAGGCCCTCTGGATGTGCGACGCTCGACAACAAACTGTTCATCTTGGCGCCGACCAAAGTGCATCCACACACGGATTCGTTGGTCATCTCCTCCAAGACAAAAGCGGGACTTGGATCTCACGCTATGACACCGGGCCTTCTGGATGTGCGACGCTCGACAACAAACTGTTCAACTTGGCGCCGACCAAAGTGCATCCACACACGGATTCGTTGGTCATCTCCTCCAAGACAAAAGCGGGACTTGATCTCACACTATGACACCAGGCCCTCTGGATGTGCGACGCTCGACAACAAACTGTTCATCTTGGCGCCGACCAAAGTGCATCCACAAACGGATTCGTTGGTCATCTCCTCCAAGACAAAAGCGGGACTTGATCTCACGCTATGACACCAGGCCCTCTGTATGTGCGACGCTCGACAACAAACTGTTTAACTTGGCGCCGACCAAAGTGCATCCACACACGGATTCGTTGGTCATCTCCTCCAAGACAAAAGCGGGACTTGATCTCACACTATGACACCAGGCCCTCTGGATGTGCGACGCTCGACAACAAACTGTTCATCTTGGCGCCGACCAAAGTGCATCCACACACGGATTCGTTGGTCATCTCCTCCAAGAAAAAAGCGGGACTTGATCTCACGCTATGACACCGAGCCTCCTGGATGTGTGACGCTCGACAACAAACTGTTCATCTTGGCGCTGACCAAAGTGCATCCACACACGGATTCGTTGGTAATTTCCTCCAAGACAAAAGCGGGACTTGATCTCACACTATGACACCGGGCCTTCTGGATGTGCGACGCTCGACAACAAACTGTTCATCTTGGCGCTGACCAAAGTGCATCCACACACGGATTCGTTGGTCATCTCCTCCAAGACAAAAGCGGGACTTGATCTCACACTATGACACCGGGCCTTCTGGATGCGCGACGCTCGACAACAAACTGTTCATCTTGGCGCCGACCAAAGTGCATCCACACACGGATTTGTTGGTCATCTCCTCTAAGACAAAAGCGGGACTTGTCACTGAAGATAACCCACTGCTGTTCTGAGTAGCTGCACGACAGTCTGGCATCACATCATTGCAGTCTTTGGCAGCAATGCAATGGTGTTAAGTACAGTCGTCGTAACAGTCTGCGCGAGTGTAGTCCTGCATTGGGCAGCCATCTGCCAACGGTGCTGGCACCAATCAGACAAAGCATGTTGGGCACCACTGATCCGCAATCGTGGCTGCTGGGCCATTCCGCGCATGTCCGACAACCCATCGTTCCTCTCTTTCTGTGGTTTGTCTAGGTCTCCCAGACCCTTCCTGTCGCCACTGCATGCCTTGTTCTATCCACTGCCGCCAACAGTGTGCTATGGCAATATCCTCACCACAAGCATGGCGTGCAATATGGTGACAAAACCATCCTGCTTCTCGAAGACCGACGATGCGGCCCCTCCTCCGACTGCTCAAATTGCTTCCGAACTTTTCTCAGAGTTATACATCACTTGCAAATCATGCAAGCAACACAACAGCACAAGTCAGAATGGTAAGCACGTGCAACAGGACGACCATATATAGCCGGTCAGGCACAGCTCTACGATTCCTCCTTGCTTGCGTCACACGCGCGGCCGAGTTCCATTCCTGTCAGTTGCTTCCTCCTGGGCGCAACTATGCTTTTGATGAAGAGTGTATTTTTTTTAGATTCTTTTTGTTTTGTTTCACGCAACTCTTTTTTATCTATATTTTGAGGTTACTCACCTTTAAATCCCTAACTCTTTCAGGAGGTTTTCGTCTCTACACATTTCCATCACGTATCTTTCTCATTTGCATCGTGGTTGCAAAATAAACACAAAAAATAATAATAAATAAAAATCTTTTTCAACTCACACAAATTTCACTCCCTTCCTTTCCTTTCACTATGACCCAAATTCCGATTCAAAACAATCTACCACAAATGTATACAATTGAACTCCCTAAAACACATTAATCTAATTAAAACTTCAATCAATAAAAACCTATTTACACATTTCCCAAAACATCAAAGTTAAAAAGCTGTAACCCAAAATTATTTACAATTGCGAGCTTTAAAATCTTTTTCAACTCACGCAAATTTCACTCCCTTCCTTTCATTTCACTATGACCCAAATTCCGATTCAAAACAATCTACCACAAATATATACACATGAACTCCCTAAAACACATTAATCTAATTAAAACTTCAATCAATAAAAACCTATTTACACATTTCCCAAAACGTCAAAGTTAAAAAGCTGTAACCCAAAATTATTTACAATTGCGAGCTTTAAAATCTTTTTCAACTCACGCAAATTTCACTCCCTTCCTTTCATTTCACTATGACCCAAATTCCAATTCAAAACAATCTACCACAAATATATACATTTGAACTCCCTAAAACACATTAATCTAATTAAAACTTCAATCAATAAAAACCTATTTACACATTTCCCAAAACGTCAAAGTTAAAAAGCTGTAACCCAAAATTATTTACAATTGCGAGCTTTAAAATCTTTTTCAACTCACGCAAATTTCACTCCCTTCCTTTCATTTCACTATGACCCAAATTCCGATTCAAAACAATCTACCACAAATATATACACATGAACTCCCTAAAACACATTAATCTAATTAAAACTTCAATCAATAAAAACCTATTTACACATTTCCTAAAACGTCAAAGTTAAAAAGCTGTAACCCAAAATTATTTACAATTGCACATCAGTGCCAATTTAAAATAAACCCAAATACCTGACACAACCACTATATTCAACAGTTAAGGGCCTCCCTCCCCTCAGAAAACAAGCTTAACATCCTAGCACTTTCAGCCTCTACCCCGGCCATTTTCAAGGAGCCGACGCAACAGATGTACCACCCGTCACCTCCACAAAACGTAGTGAATGTTCCAGTGCTCGAACAGATATGTATAAGTACGAAAGGAAAAGAAGGCCATTGGATCATCTGATAGATGGCGCCACTGCGCCTGAACGACGGATAACGGGAAATCAGATGAACCACGCAAGCACTGAAACATTCGCTACGTTTCGCGGAGGTGACGGGTGGTACATCTGTTGCGTCCGCTCCTTGAAAATGGCCGGGGCAGAGGCTGAAAGTGCTAGGATGTTAAGCTTGTTTTCTGAGGGGAGAGAGGCCCTTTAACTGTTGAATATTGTGGTTGTGTCAGGTATTTGGGTTTATTTTAATTTGGCACTGATTGTAAATAACTTTGGGTTACAGCTTTTTAACTTGGACGTTTTGGGAAATGTGTAAATAGGTTTTTATTGATTGAAGTTTTAATTAGATTAATGTGTTTTAGGGAGTTCAATTGTATATATTTGTGGTAGATTGTTTTGAATCGGAATTTGGGTCATAGTGAAAGGAAAGGAAGGGAGTGAAATTTGCGTGAGTTGAAAAAGATTTTAAAGCTCGCAATTGTAAATAACTTTGGGTTACAGCTTTTTAACTTGGATGTTTTGGGAAATGTGTAAATAGGTTTTTATTGATTGAAGTTTTAATTAGATTAATGTGTTTTAGGGAGTTCACTTGTATACATTTGTGGTAGATTGTTTTGAATAGGAATTTGGGTCATAGTGAAAGGAAAGGAAGGGAGTGAAATTTGCGCGAGTTGAAAAAGATTTTAAAGCTCGCAATTGTAAATAACTTTGGGTTACAGATTTTTAACTTGGACGTTTTGGGAAATGTGTAAATAGGTTTTTATTGATTGAAGTTTTAATTAGATTAATGTGTTTTAGGGAGTTCAATTGTATACATTTGTGGTAGATTGTTTTGAATCGGAATTTGGGTCATAGTGAAAGGAAAGGAAGGGAATGAAATTTGCATGAGTTGAAAAAGATTTTAAAGCTCGCAATTGTAAATAACTTTGGGTTACAGCTTTTTAACTTGGACGTTTTGGGAAATGTGTAAATAGGTTTTTATTGATTGAAGTTTTAATTAGATTAATGTGTTTTAGGAGTTCAATTGTATACATTTGTGGTAGATTGTTTTGAATCGGAATTTGGGTCATAGTGAAAGGAAAGAAAGGGAATGAAATTTGCATGAGTTGAAAAAAGATTTTAAAGCTTCGCAATTGTAAATAACTTTGGGTTACAGCTTTTTAACTTTGATGTTTTGGGAAATGTGTAAATAGGTTTTTATTGATTGAAGTTTTAATTAGATTAATGTGTTTTAGGGAGTTCAATTGTATACATTTGTGGTAGATTGTTTTGAATCGGAATTTGGGTCATAGTGAAAGGAAAGGAAGGGAGTGAAATTTGCGTGAGTTGAAAAAGATTTTAAAGCTCGCAATTGTAAATAACTTTGGGTTACAGCTTTTTAACTTGGACATTTTGGGAAATGTGTAAATAGGTTTTTATTGATTGAAGTTTTAATTAGATTAATGTGTTTTAGGGAGTTCAATTGTATACATTTGTGGTAGATTGTTTTGAATCGGAATTTGGGTCATAGTGAAAGGAAAGGGAGTGAAATTTGCGCGAGTTGAAAAAGATTTTAAAGCTCGCAATTGTAAATAACTTTGGGTTACAGCTTTTTAACTTGGACGTTTTGGGAAATGTGTAAATAGGTTTTTATTGATTGAAGTTTTAATTAGATTAATGTGTTTTAGGGAGTTCAATTGTATATATTTGTGGTAGATTGTTTTGAATCGGAATTTGGGTCATAGTGAAAGGAAAGGAAGGAGTGAAATTTGCGTGAGTTGAAAAAGATTTTAAAGCTCGCAATTGTAAATAACTTTGGGTTACAGCTTTTTAACTTTGACGTTTTGGGAAATGTGTAAATAGGTTTTTATTGATTGAAGTTTTAATTAGATTAATGTGTTTTAGGGAGTTCAATTGTATACATTTGTGGTAGATTGTTTTGAATCGGAATTTGGGTCATAGTGAAAGGAAAGGAAGGGAATGAAATTTGCATGAGTTGAAAAAGATTTTAAAGCTCGCAATTGTAAATAACTTTGGGTTACAGCTTTTTAACTTGGACGTTTTGGGAAATGTGTAAATAGGTTTTTATTGATTGAAGTTTTAATTAGATTAATGTGTTTTAGGGAGTTCAATTGTATACATTTGTGGTAGATTGTTTTGAATCGGAATTTGGGTCATAGTGAAAGGAAAGAAAGGGAATGAAATTTGCATGAGTTGAAAAAGATTTTAAAGCTCGCAATTGTAAATAACTTTGGGTTACAGCTTTTTAACTTTGATGTTTTGGGAAATGTGTAAATAGGTTTTTATTGATTGAAGTTTTAATTAGATTAATGTGTTTTAGGGAGTTCAATTGTATACATTTGTGGTAGATTGTTTTGAATCGGAATTTGGGTCATAGTGAAAGGAAAGGAAGGGAGTGAAATTTGCGTGAGTTGAAAAAGATTTTAAAGCTCGCAATTGTAAATAACTTTGGGTTACAGCTTTTTAACTTGGACGTTTTGGGAAATGTGTAAATAGGTTTTTATTGATTGAAGTTTTAATTAGATTAATGTGTTTTAGGGAGTTCAATTGTATACATTTGTGGTAGATTGTTTTGAATCGGAATTTGGGTCATAGTGAAAGGAAAGGAAGGGAGTGAAATTTGCATGAGTTGAAAAAGATTTTAAAGCTCGCAATTGTAAATAACTTTGGGTTACAGCTTTTTAACTTGGACGTTTTGGGAAATGTGTAAATAGGTTTTTATTGATTGAAGTTTTAATTAGATTAATGTGTTTTAGGGAGTTCAATTGTATATATTTGTGGTAGATTGTTTTGAATCGGAATTTGGGTCATAGTGAAAGGAAAGGAAGGGAGTGAAATTTGCGTGAGTTGAAAAAGATTTTAAAGCTCGCAATTGTAAATAACTTTGGGTTACAGCTTTTTAACTTTGACGTTTTGGGAAATGTGTAAATAGGTTTTTATTGATTGAAGTTTTAATTAGATTAATGTGTTTTAGGGAGTTCAATTGTATACATTTGTGGTAGATTGTTTTGAATCGGAATTTGGGTCATAGTGAAAGGAAAGGAAGGGAATGAAATTTGCATGAGTTGAAAAAGATTTTAAAGCTCGCAATTGTAAATAACTTTGGGTTACAGCTTTTTAACTTTGATGTTTTGGGAAATGTGTAAATAGGTTTTTATTGATTGAAGTTTTAATTAGATTAATGTGTTTTAGGGAGTTCAATTGTATACATTTGTGGTAGATTGTTTTGAATCGGAATTTGGGTCATAGTGAAAGGAAAGGAAGGGAGTGAAATTTGCGTGAGTTGAAAAAGATTTTAAAGCTCGCAATTGTAAATAACTTTGAGTTACAGCTTTTTAACTTTGACGTTTTGGGAAATGTGTAAATAGGTTTTTATTGATTGAAGTTTTAATTAGATTAATGTGTTTTAGGGAGTTCAATTGTATACATTTGTGGTAGATTGTTTTGAATCGGAATTTGGGTCATAGTGAAAGGAAAGGAAGGGAGTGAAATTTGCGTGAGTTGAAAAAGATTTTAAAGCTCACAATGGTAAATAACTTTGGGTTACAGCTTTTTAACTTTGACGTTTTGGGAAATGTGTAAATAGGTTTTTATTGATTGAAGTTTTAATTAGATTAATGTGTTTTAGGGAGTTCAATTGTATACATTTGTGGTAGATTGTTTTGAATCGGAATTTGGGTCATAGTGAAAGGAAAGGAAGGGAATGAAATTTGCATGAGTTGAAAAAGATTTTAAAGCTCGCAATTGTAAATAACTTTGGGTTACAGCTTTTTAACTTTGATGTTTTGGGAAATGTGTAAATAGGTTTTTATTGATTGAAGTTTTAATTAGATTAATGTGTTTTAGGGAGTTCAATTGTATACATTTGTGGTAGATTGTTTTGAATCGGAATTTGGGTCATAGTGAAAGGAAAGGAAGGGAGTGAAATTTGCGTGAGTTGAAAAAGATTTTAAAGCTCGCAATTGTAAATAACTTTGGGTTACAGCTTTTTAACTTTGACGTTTTGGGAAATGTGTAAATAGGTTTTTATTGATTGAAGTTTTAATTAGATTAATGTGTTTTAGGGAGTTCAATTGTATACATTTGTGGTAGATTGTTTTGAATCGGAATTTGGGTCATAGTGAAAGGAAAGGAAGGGAGTGAAATTTGCGTGAGTTGAAAAAGATTTTAAAGCTCGCAATTGTAAATAACTTTGGGTTACAGCTTTTTAACTTTGATGTTTTGGGAAATGTGTAAATAGGATTTTATTGATTGAAGTTTTAATTAGATTAATGTGTTTTAGGGAGTTCAATTGTATATATTTGTGGTAGATTGTTTTGAATCGGAATTTGTGTCATAGTGAAAAGAAAGGAAGGTAGTGAAATTTGCGTGAGTTGAAAAAGATTTTTATTTATTATTATTTTGTGTGTTTATTTTGCGGCCTCAAACCACGATGCAAATGAGAAAAATATGTGATGGAAATGTGTAGAGACGAAAACCTCCTGAAAGAGTTAGGGATTAAAGTTGAGTAACCTCAAAATATAGATTGTCTAAATAGCACATGAATAATTAAGCACCTAGATGACATTTGCAATGCTGTATGAATATATAACTTTTTAATTAGTTAGTTTTGCAAGTAAATTAAAAGAAATGTGCATTTGTTAGCTTTTTGTTTTGTTTTGTTTCATATGGCATCATTTTTAGGTCTCTTTGGGTCACAAATGCATTTTAAAAGGGCATTTTCTAGCAGTTTTTAGGTAATAAATATTCTAGCCTACTAATCACAACACCAATTCTAGCCTACTAATCATTACCTGCTCCGTAGTAACAGATTCATGTACAGTCTGCAACGGAGTTCTTATACTTGCAGACATGCTTTTTACGACGTTGAAGCAGCAACCTGAAAAAAGAAAACGTTATGAAATTTCATTGTTCATGGCAGCAACTTTTGGGCTATCTTACACCTCATTACATAATCAAATATCACTTGAAATACTTATTTTTGAGCATGCTAAAGAGTTAACTCTGAACTCCACAGTAGGCAAATTAAGCTCATTATTTATTTATTTATTTATTTATTTTTTTTTTTTTTTTTTTTTGGCACAAAAACATCATGACTCATTGTTTACCTGTGTGGCCATTTCTCAGGGAACTTCAAAACTATCGCATCTGGGAGTAGGTATTCACCCAAATTCTGCCTGATCATATACACTATTTACCAACAAGTAATTGGACAATCGACGATATCTGCAGTCCTGATACACGTCACGGCCGCCGCCGTTAAATATTGTGTGGGAAACAACAACGCAACCAGTCGCATGCAAGATGCCACTCAGTTTGGAGCTCTCTGATTTCGAGAAAGGTGTAATCGTCGGGTATCACAGAAATGGCCAATCCATGTGTGACATATCCAGTGAGTTGAAGTACCCAAAATCGACAGTGGCCTACCTGATTGGCAAGTGGAAGATGAGAGGTGACTGTCGGAATGTGCCCCGACCCAGCAGACTCACAAAACCGGGAGTTAGAGACCGACGGGTGCTGGCCAGAGAAATTTGGAAGAACCGCACCAAATCGATGGGCCACATCCACGAGGAGTTTCAACAGGCATCTGGGAGTGCTCTTTCGATGAATACCTCTCTCAAACACCATAACTTTGGTTTTTCCTTATTTGTACTCAGTTTGAATTTCATGCAAACTTCGTGCATCCGAGTCAACATACTCTGCAACTCACTTTTGCTCTCTGCCAACAGGACAGTGTCATCAGCATACAGCAATCTGCACACACGGATATCACCAAGACATAAACCACTATTATCTATTTTGGCATCACGCATGCATGCATCCATAAATATATTAAACAGCCACGGTGACATTACACAACCTTGTCTAACTCCTGCACCAATGGAAAACCATTTTAATAAAACACCATTCACTCGTACACAAGCTCTACTACCAGCATACATGGCTTTTACACTATTAAGTAGATTCCCAGTAACACCATATTCATTCAATACCTTACACAAAAGTGTCCAATTCACTCGGTAGTAAGCTTTCTCTAAATCTATGAAGGCAGTAAAAACTTTCTTCCCAACAGCCAGATACTTTTCAATCATCATGCATAATGTAAAAATCTGGTTAGTGCAGCCTTTATCAGGCATAAAACCACTCTGAACATATCACACTTTCTCTGATGTAAGACCCAGTACTTTTTCAATAACAACCTTACTAAACACTTTCTCTGGCACACTCAGTAGGCTAATACCATGATAGTTCTTGCATTCAGTCTGATCACCTTTTCCCTTATACAAGGGAACAATAATAGCATCCTTCCAATCCCGAGGGACCATTCCTAACTCCCTGCACAACTGGCAAATTTCAGTTAACCAGTCAATTGAGTCACCACCATACTTCAACATCTCTGCAGTTATGCCATCAACTCCTGGAGCCTTACCATTCTGAAGAGATTTTAGAGCTTTACACACTTCTCTTGTTATCCCTCCTGTGCTTTCATCCCTCATTGTGACATCATCTACGTCTGTCTCAGAATGATTTTTGCTTTCCTGATCTAATAACTTATAGAAGTATTCATCCCATCTGTCACTTAACTCATTGGGCTCCCATATCATTTCCCCGATCTCATTCTTCACACAACTTACAACTTTGTTTCCCCTATTTTTCCTGAGTCTCATGTACTTCCAGAAGGACTTCCTATCTTTCCAAAAAGCCAGTTCATGCCTTTCCACTTTCTCTTTCCTATCTTTTGCCTTACTGTGGCAAACCAACTTAGCAGCTTCACGCTTCTTCTGTTTTTGGAAAATTTCCCCTCCCTTATTAAGCTTAAGCGCAGACATTTATTGGGTGGAAAGTAACACTTAACAACACAGGATAGTGTGAACATCGCTGGAAGAAAAAAAAAATTCCATTTCGGGAGAAATCTTCGCTCCGACCGACTTCCGTTTTCGGAAACTTCTTCCTTCATTTTAAGTTGAAATGCAGTATTTGTGGAATAAAAGGATATTTAAAAACCATACTGGGGAGAAGGAACATCGCGAGAAGAAGAAAAAAAAAAGATTTCGGGACCCGTCATCACACGAAAAACGAATCCCTCTCCCCCTCCATTACCCCCCCCTTCTTTTCGGTTGTGCATTGATCTCGAGAACGGCCAAAATGATAACGGAAATGGCAGAATTCTTCGAATCCACGAAAGAATCTCTGCGTGAAGACTACAGGAAAATCTTTGTGTCGTCTTAACTTCCGTTTTTGGAAATCGTTGCCCACAGTTTCATGCTGAATTATAAACATTTATGCAATAAAATTATATTTAGCAATACTGGACACAGGCAAAATCGCAAGAAAAACGAAATTACGAATACGGAGGAAATAGTCACTACGTTTAACTTCAGTGTTCGAAAGTTTTGAAAGACGAAATTCCATCCCCGGACGGAAAACGACCCCCTCCCCCATTTCTCTTCAGTTTCTGCATCAATCTCGAGGATAACCCAAATGATGACAAAAAAAAAAAAAAACTAAATTCCGCGAATCCGCTGAAGAATTTCATGTATGCTGGTTCCCGAGAACGAAGAGAACCAGTGCTGTAAGGCCAACCCAACATCCATGCCTCACAGGATTCGAACCCGGACCCTTCTAAGGCACGTGGTCATAAGCCAGCGCTTAGACCAATGCACTACCAGGGCGGTGACGCAGAGTTCACCAAGTTTTCATCAACACTGATGGCGTATGTGGGAATAAGTTTTCCATTCTTACTATTATGTGCATTGTGAAAACATTCATTAAAGGAATTATAGCTGGGTTGCAGACAAAATTAACTGGGGGAGGGGGGATAGCCCAGTAAAAAGACTCTAGGAAGAACACTAAGTATTATGCTGTTTTAATTCAGTGTCCTGTGGCACATTCCAACATTCTTTTACCTTCATATGTAGATAATATCGGGATCATGGGAAAATAGGGAGAAATGGCTCACCGAATTAGGGTGTTGAGATCAGTTCCTATTAGTAGTTATAATTCTGACTATTATATAGCTCTAATTATTCTACTATTCTCTTTAACGTGCAATATTTCAAAGTAACTTGTACAATATTCTAGCAGATAATGCTTACCTTGGCATTCCTTGCTAGCGACGAGATATTTCATACACGTGTTTTCCGGTCTTTGATCATGCTATTGTCCTAAAGTCCGTAGTCCGACATGCGTAGCTTTCCTTCAACACACTTTCCGCTGGGCATTCTCGTTGGATCTTCGCTTTAGGGTTCAGTCACACCAATTTTTACCTTTCTTTATTCTCGAAAATTTTCACCCAATCTCTGGGCATCCTCAGGAGCGTGGCGACTTTACCACCGACGTTCATGGTTAACTTCGCGCAAATGGAGTCCGATACTCCTTGTTGCCATTCGTCGGATATACTTTCTTGGATATATTTCGTTATCAAGCCCGGCTAGCGCCATCTATGTTTCATTAAGATAACGTTTTCTTTTCCTATCCCGATTTTCTTGTTTTTTTTGTCGGTTTTTCTTTTGTTGTTCTTTTTCTTACCTTATTAAGTTCTTTCCACAGGCTAAGCTGTTTTGGCTTCTTTTTGCCAGTTGACTGGCAAAAAAAAGAAGCCAAAACAGCTTTAGTGCAATTCTGCATTGAAAACCAGACTATCCCAAAATTCGATGAAATAAAAATGCTAAAAGAATAAAAAATCTGAAAGGCAAATGAGAAGGGAAGAAGCAATCTTAATCTATAAAAACAAAGCAAGGGTATGTAACCAGAAAGACCCTAGCACATTATCTAGTCTGTGGAAATAACTAATAAGGCAAGAAAAAGAACAACAAAAGAAAAGCCAACAAAAAAGACAAGAAAATCGGGATAGGAAAAAAAAAAGTTATCTTAATGAAACATAGATGGCGCTAGCCGGGCTTGATAACCAAATATATCCAAGAAAGTATATCCGACGAATGGCAACAAGGAGTATCGGACTCCATTTGCGCGAAGTTAACCACTAACATCGGTGGTAAAGTCGCTCCTGAGGATGCCCAGAGATTGGGTGAAAATTTTCGAGAATAAAGAACGGTAAAAATTGATGTGATTGAACCCTAAAGCGAAGATCCAACAAGAATGCCTAGCGGAAAGTGTGTTGAAGGAAAGCTACGCGTATCGGACAATGGACTTTAGGACAATAGCATCAACAAAGACCGGAAAACATGTGTATGAAATGTCTCGTCGCTAGCAAGAAATGCCAAGGTAAGCATTCTCTGCTAGAATATTGTACAAGTGTTGAGATCATATATGTACTGCAGCGCAATGTCTACAACCTGTGGACATGCATTATCTTGCTGGGAAATGGCGCTAAGGTTGCCACATACGAGAGGCAATACAGTTTAAGATCTCCATTCATATGTTGCTGTTCTGTCAACATTCCTCTGATGAACATAAAAGGCAATCAGGCACATGACGTAACTTATGGCATTTACATTGACTTTAAGGGTGCAGGCAGTGTAGCACAATTGAACATTCCGTAGATCCTGTGTGTTCTTGGCAGTGGGACAATGTAAGAGCTCTTTGACATACTCTTACAAATGGTCCTTCACATGACAAAAAGATCCTTCAGATTGAGAATTAACAAGCACATCAAGAACTAGTAAAGCTCTAGTGAAGGAAGTTGAGAAATACGACACCATTCTTCAATGGGACTACCTGAAAAAATTAGCCCCATATTATATAGACCCAAGAACCACCGCCTTCAGGGAATCCTCAAAAAATTAGCCCCATATTATATAGACCCAAGAACCACCGCCTTCAGGGAATCCTCAAAAAATTAGCCCCATATCATATAGACCCAAGAACCACCGCCTTCAGGGAATCCTCAAAAAATTAGCCCCATATTATATAGGCCCAAGAACCACCGCCTTCAGGGAATCCTCAAAGAATTAGCCCCATATTATATAGACCCAAGAACCACCGCCTTCAGGGAATCCTCAAAAAAATTTGCCTCATATTATATAGACCCAAGAACCACCACCTTTAGGGAATCCTCAAAAAATTAGCCCCATATTATATAGGCCCAAGAACCACCGCCTTCAGGGAATCCTCAAAAAATTAGCCCCATATTATATAGACCCAAGAACCACCACCTTCAGGGAATCTTCAAAAAATTTGCCCCATATTATATAGACCCAAAAACCACCGCCTTCAGGGAATCCTCAAAAATCAGCCCCATATTATATAGACTCAAGAACCACCGCCTTCAGGGAATCCTCAAAAAATTAGCCCCATATTATATAGACCCAAGAACCACCGCCTTCAGGGAATCCTCAAGAAATTAGCCCCATATTATATAGACCCAAGAACCACTGCCTTCAGGGAATCCGTGGAAATGCTAACACTCGAAAGCCTTTGCAATTCTGATCTTTCCACAGATCTACCAGCTGTCTGGCGTGCTCTCCTAGATATAAATCCATGAACGTAATAAACTCACTGGTCTTCTATTGTTTAACATCACGTACTCATAACGTACTTATGTGTTTTTTCCGTTTGTTTTAGTTCAAATTTAATCTGTACTCGACCTTGTAAACATTAGCCTGATGAAGCTGCCGTCTTCGGCGGTACAAGCCAGCATTCTAGTTTTTTTAGTTTGCACTCTTACTCCAATTAAACAGAAACCCTGCATGTCCGCGTTGTAAATATTCTTGGTGTATCCACAGCCCATGTTTTCGAAACCTTGATAACTAAATTTTTCTCTGGCATTTTTAGATTAACTCATTGCATTTTGTGAAAATAGAAACCAGAGCTTAACCTCTGTTTGTAGGTAATAAGTTAATATATATCAAATACGTGGATATAATGTAAATGGACGACGTCATCGCTCTTCCACGTTATTTTTAAACAACGCATAGCGACTGAAAAATTGTATTCCGGCACCGCTGGGATCGATCCCCAAAACTCTCGATAACTAGTCGAGTGCGTTCGAATTTACGCTACGGCGCCAACAATTCTCAGCGCCACGCGTGGTTTATCAGTCAGCATCTGACTACACAAATACGTATTTGATGGTTTCAGCAACTGAGATGGTGTCATCTTGTGGCATTTAACGCAACAGCTATTTAATTGTAGCTGATAAATTCAAAGGGTGATAGAAATGGTAAATTCAAAGGGCGTTTTTGATATATATTAACCATTTCTATCGCCCTTTGAATTTATCAGCTACAATTAAATAGCTGTTGCGTTAAATGCCACAAGATGACACCATCTCAGTTGCTGAAACCATCAATACGTATTCGTGTAGTCAGATGCTGACTGATAAACATCGCATGACGCTGAGAATTGTTGGTGCCGTAGCGTAAATTCGAATGCACTCTACTAGTTATCGAGAGTTCTGGGGTTCGATCCCAGTGGTGCTGGAATACAATTTCTCAGTCGCTATGTGTTGTTTAAAAATAACGTAGAAAGAGCGATGACATCGTCCATTTTTGGTAATAAGTTATTAGCATGCTATAGTTGTATGAAGATATTAAAGAAACACAGAAGCACTTTTTTGACCTGACACAGGTCTTGATCACTGTAAACAAAAAAAATATATTAACACCTGCAAATTATAAGATTATGATTTTTTTTTTTTTCCTGCTTGAGTTAAGTAAGTAACGTAACAATAAACTTTTTACCAAATTTCATTGAATTTCTTCAAAAATACTTCCAGTTATACATAAATTTATAAATCATCCTTTAATTTTGAGCAGCAGTGTACTTTTGGCAGCAATTTGAACCTACTAAATTCACTACTAAGCAAATTAGCAATATCATTGCATCAATGTATTACAATTGAAATGTAATTACCTTAAAACAAACAAAAGGAACTCTTAATGGGTAAGCCTCCTCTCCATTTTAATTGCACGCATATATATGCTTGTTGACTAATCCATTGTAGCACTGTATCAGACTTTAGTACAAACTGATATTCAAGCTGCAAAGGAAATTACACACTACTTCAATTAAACATCCACTGAAAAAGCTAACACATAGTAATAATCATTAAGACTCAAAGGAGAATAAAATATACATACATATTCAGCTGTTCTCTGAGATTCGGAGGTTAGCCCTTCAAAGATAGCACATCTGCCAAATAAAAGTTTAAATTGGTGATGCTACATTGCCTACTACTGTAGATGAATCAAATGCTTCCATATACAGCAATCTCAGCACACAGCCTGATCTATAGTGGCATCCATTACACATCTCACACAACCCCCTTTGTACTTCATTCTCATTCATTTTTTCAGGCAAGCATTCCTGAAACTGGTTCTTCCACAATTTCCTTAGCATTCCTATACTTTTCTTTCCTGCCACTTGGGCTGAATAAATTCTCTTAGTAAACATCTCACCACTCATTCTTTCAACATGGCTGAACCACCTTGAAAATTTGTCTCAAC
The DNA here is from genome assembly GCA_039090855.1 of Macrothele yani. Classification (NCBI taxonomy): domain Eukaryota; kingdom Metazoa; phylum Arthropoda; class Arachnida; order Araneae; family Macrothelidae; genus Macrothele; species Macrothele yani. The sequence continues at coordinate 220,202,634 of CM077034.1, forward strand.
CTCACTCACAACATTTTACCTTTCTTTCCTGTCACTTTGGCTGAATAAATTATCTTAGCAAGCATCTGACCACTCATTCTTTCAACATGGCCAAACCACCTCGAATATTTGTCTTAACCTTACTACAGGGGTGCACCCAGAAATTCGGAAGGGGGGGGAGGTCGGCTCTGCAAGTAAAAATGCTAATATACACTGGCGGAAAGTGAAAAAAGATCACCAAGAAGGAATTGGCGGACGATCATGAAATTCACATATGTTAATGGGGTCGAGTTTACGTAGGTGTGATGATAATTTCAAGACCAACCGGTGAGCGCTTATGCCACAGCACAGCACAATATGCAAATTATCGTTGGTGGCATTTAAGGAGTACAGCGAAGCGAATGTAATCAGTCGTCGGCGTACGGACACGTGCGAAGACCCTGTTGGGACATGGAAGACGAAGATGTGTACGATTTCAGCAGTTATCGGATTTTCAGCGAGGTCGTCTAGTCGGACTCCGCGAGGCCGGGTGGTCGTGTCGTCGTGTTACGGAGCGAATTCGACGGGAGGTATCGGTAGTGGTACGATGGTGGCGTAGATGGTCCGAGGAACATTCCCACACGAGAAGACGTAGAACCGGGAGTCACAGACGGACTGATGAGCGGACCGATCGACGCATAAGAAGAGCGGCGTTGTCAAGCAGAACATCCACTGCGACGCAAATCCGAGCTGCCGTTGCACCTGAGGTGACTGTGCGAACAATCCGCAACCGTCTACTGGATGCAGGACTACGCGCACGTGTGCCTCTGGCATGTGTACCTCTAACTCCAGCCCACCATCAAGAACGGCTGCAGTGGTGTCGCCAAGGTCTGCACTGGAGAACGCAATGGCGATCTGTCAATTCAGCGATGAAAACTGATTCTGCTTGGGAGCCTCCAATGGCTGTATGCGTGTCCGCAGACACACAGGGGAGCGTCTCCACCCTGCTTGCATCTGCCAGCGACACACAAAGCCTACACCTGGTCTCCTGGTGTGGGGAGCAATCAGCTATCACTCCCGTACACAACTAGTGTTTGTACCGGGTACGTTAAACAGCACCTCCTACATCAACAACATCATTCAGCCCGTTGTTGTGCCATTTGTAAGGTCGGTCCATCTTGGTGGTTTACAGCAACATAACGCACACCCACACATGGCACGTGCAACGCAACATGCACTTCAGGGTGCGAGAAAACTTCCATGGCCACCGGATTTGTCCCCCATTGAGCACGTGTGGGATTTTATGGGACAACGACTTATCCGGTCTCCACGGCCAGCCACGACCATCCCAGATTTACGCGTCCAGGTTGAGGATGCTTGGAACTCAATACCCCCAAACTTACATACAACATCTGTACGACAGACTCCATGCCAGAATTGCACAGTGTGACGCAGTTCATGGCGGTTCAACCTCGTACTAACCATGTTACATGGGAAATGTTATTTTTCAGTTTACCAGCAAATACAGCTGTATTTTGCCATAACGTTTTGATCACGTTATCCTCTGTATTCCGTTATTATGCTGTATAAATTTCGTTGGTATCAGACGTCTCCTTCTAGGTGTTCTTTTTTCACTTTCTGCCAGTGTATGTGTACTTACACAACGTGACTATTACAATAAATGTTTTGATCTGTGAAATAATTTAATACATTGTATTCATGATTTATCCAGCTGCAAATGGTGTTTTCATTGTTATTTTTACTTTTAATAAAAATACATATATTTCAGAAGAGGAGTTAACCACAAATGCTATTATTTTATCTATTGCTATATTATATAGTTTCAGAGAATGTATTTTAGAACAAATTCTATAATGCGTGATTTCAGCAATTATGAAAATTGAAATTCATCAATTAGGAAAATCGGAGAACAGTTAAAGGGTTAGGAATATCTCGTGTCGGAATCATATTACAAAACTCTTGGCCTCGTGGGGGAGTTCTGGACCCGGGGACCCCCCCCCCCTCACCCTCACAAAATTCCAGGACTTCTGGATTTTATTCCAGGTCATACAATCCAAATGCTCTTACTTAAAATATAGTGAAACCATAGGCCTGTTCAACCTGTAACCTCTACAACAAACAACTTCCTGGGCAAACTGAATGCAGAATGATGTTAAAAAACATGTCTGCTGCAGCTAATCAGAAAATCACAGATAAATACTGAAATACTAAAACTGTCACTGAAAATGTGACCAAGTTTAATATCTACTAGACTTTTATATACAGTATACTACACTGATTGAGAAAAACTTATTTTTCTACTTTGGTTTTAGTTCAATTATTGGAGCAAATTACGAAATAAAAAAACCCCATAAAACTCCAAAATACATAGGTATGTGGCATTACTCTTGAAATGCTTTCATACACAGCGCGTCAAATAATTTTTAAGACTGGCGCTAGATTTCAGCCTACGGTGGCGCCACCAGTGTAATCGCGAATGCGTTATAAACCGTGACCATCTGCTTGCTTTCTGCCAAAAGTACTGCGCAGTTGTTAAACTAACTCAAACAAAACGGCCGTTCATTAGAGAAGTCAAATTTTTTTCATGTTGAATTATTAAGATGGAACAAAGGGCTGTTATTAAATTTAACGCAAAACTTGGTAAAAGTGCCTCGGAAACGTACCAAATGATGAAACAAGTTTACGGTGAGTTTTGTTTAAGTAGATCAAATGTTTTACTGTGGCACAAACGTTTTTTGGACTGAAGAGATACGCTAGAAGATGATAAGCACACCGGAAGACCAAGTTCATCTAGGACACCTGAGATAATTGAAAAAATGTGTCATTTTGTGGCAAACAATCGATGTGTGTCACTAAGAATGATGGAAGAGTCTTTAAACATCAACAAAGAAACGATTCGAACCATCCTGCATGAAGATTTGGGCAAAACAAAAGTCTGTGCTAAATTTGTTCCACACACGTTAACCAATGAACAAAAATCAAGGAGAAGTGCACATTGCAAAGACATCATTTCAGCCGCTGAAAATGATCCAAACTTCTTAAAATCGATTGTTACAGGTGGTGAAACATGGTGTTTTCAACATGATCCTAAAACAAAGCGACAAAGTGCGGAATGGAAGTCAAAATACTCGCCACAAGACAAAAAAACAAGAAAAGTTTCATCGAAAATCAAAACAATGCTCATTACATTCTTCGATAGTAAGGGTATTTTATTCACAAAGAATTTGTTCCAAGTGGACAAACAATTACTGGTGAGTGTTATTTAAATGCTTTGAGGCGTTTGATGGGCAGAATTTGTTGCATTCGTCCAGAATATCGAGATGAAAACAGTTAGTGTTTGTTACACGATAATGCACCCAGTCACACCTCACTTCTTGTTCGTAGATCTTTGGCGAAAAATAACGTCAGTGTGTTGAGTCATCCACCGTATTCACCCCATTTTGCACCCTGCGACTTTTCTTTGTTCCCAAAACTTAAAATGACGTTAAAAAACGTGTTATTTTGATGATATTTCGACAATACAAACAGCTTCGACGCGTGCTTTGGAGGCAATTCCGCAAAGTGAACTGGAACAGGCATTCGAATCATTTTTAAATTGCTGTAGCAAGTGTATTGAAGCCGGAGGGACTTATTTTGAATAACAAACCAAAACAAATTATAATTTCTTGTTTCTATTTCATTTTACAGACCCAGTCTTAAAAAATCTGTGCCACACTGTTTATACCACACTATCAATACATAAAATACTATTTACATTTAATTATTTTGAAATAGTGCTTACATTGAAAATTTAAGAGAAGAAAGGTGAAATATTTGGAACTTTTTCAAAAAACCAAAGGGATTGTTATTTCTTGAACACATAATCATGCGAGCAAGTATTTGTGTTACATTTTATTTAGGGGAAAAATTTTCAACATGATATTGAAGCGGTAGTTATGTTTTAAATTTGTACTCGCCAGCCCCATAGCAGAAACTTCCTGGTCAGTCTGCGACAGACATCATGGAGTCGCAAAATAATCTGCGGGTGGTCACTAGGGAAAATAAATTGTCAGATGTGAAAAACAATAAAAATTAAAGAGACATATTTTTCAGCAATTGCAATATTCATTAGGATCAAGAACATTCTGTCCTTCTGTGTCTGGAATGTTGCCAAGATTTTCAAGCTGAAACAAAGATTTATGGAATAAAATGATATTAAACAACAATAAAGTGCAGAGGCATCACTAGGAAAAAATTGTCATAACAGGAGAAATCTTCGCTCCTTTCGTTCTACTTCCGTTTTCGGAACATTTTTCTCCATTTCCCATCTCAAATGCAAACATTTATGTAATTAAATGATTAAAGTAATGCAGGAGCACGGCGGGTGGAGGGTTATTAGAGGAGAAATTTTCACTCCGTACAATTTTCGTTTTCAGAAAATTTTCCTCCATTTTCAATCTCGAATACAAACATTTATCTAATAAAATGATATTTAATGATCATACAGAGCTGAGGGAATATCGCAAGAAAAAGAATTCAAGAATACTGGGTTCCATCAAACTTTTGTTTTCGAAAACTGTTGCCCTTATTTCAAGACCATTGAAACACAAATATTTAACAACAATATCAGATAATCCTCGCTTCAAGAAATGAGAGAATGTCGGGAGAAAAAAAATTACGATTACGGGAGAAATCCTCACTCAGTCTAACTTCCGTTTTGGGAAATTTTGAAACGCAGAAAACTTGCATCTTAGGGAGTCTGCAAGATGGTTTAATCGGGTTCTGTGGGTGTCGTTTTTGTCCGCAGGACCAAAATAAATCTGCGATGTGCATCGGCAGTCGCCGCAATTCTGCTATGAAGATTAGTAGAAAATGAATCTGCAAAGTATGTTTGGCCGTCGCCGCTATTTTGCTACGGGGACGAGTACAAAATAAGTCGGCTGTAGCTGCAATTCTGCTACGGGGATGAGTACAAAATAAACCTCCGATGTATGTTGCAGCGTATCTTCTACGGGCATCAGTACAAAATAAATCAGCGATGTACGTTGGGCGGCGCCGCGATTCTGCTCCGGGACGAGTTCAAAATAATTCTGCGACGTACATCGCCCTTCACGAGAGAAAAAATCACGATTACGGAGGAAATCTTCACTACGCCTAACTTCCGTTTTCGGAAATTTTGAAAGGCGGAAAACTTGCATCTATGGTAGGGAGTCTGCAAGATGGTTTAATAGGGTTTTGGGGATTTTGTTTTTGTCTGAAAATAAATCTGTTTTTGAACCAAAATAAATCTGCGACGTCCGTCGCCAAGATTCTGCTACAAGGTTCACCACAGCATATAAAATATGCACAAAAATTTACAATGTGAAATGAAAGAAAAACGGGAAAACCTCAAGTCCAAAGGCTGTGTACAACTGCATTCATTAGTGATAGAGGCAATTTAACTGGGCATGATTAGGAAACTAATTATAGAAGATGCAAAGTGATTACTTAGCTCAGAAAATGCTAAGAAACAACTATATTTAAAAGTTTCTGATAGTAGAAAGCAATCTAATTTTATGGCAAATTTTTATATAAAGTGTTCATTAGAAAATGTCAGTGAAGGTCAAAACAACCCACAAAACTAAATAAATAAATAAAATCAGCTTTTACTTCTACCAGTGGCTAGAAAGTATGTTACGAAAATCTACAAATGGTGCGAAAAACGTTTCCCATAGCAGAAGGAAGGTATTAGAGACAAAAAAGATTTTCAAATCGAACCGTTAAAAGAAGAGATATACAAAGAAACATAATATAACTAACTCTATGCCTCGTAACGGAAGAATTTTGCATAATGAAAAAGTTGAAAACAGGCTAAAAGTACTAATATCTGTTCAAAAACGTTAAATTTAACCAATTAACTTTACTACGTGGTATATAATATTGAGTTCTTCAGCAGGCTATCACAGAAGTCTTGTCATTTTTTCTGTTCTTAACGTTTCGTTATACAACAACACGAGATCTCCTTGAAAATGGCCACGAAAGAGTGTGCTGAAACGCGCGTCGGAAATTCGAGATCTGGATTCCTCGGTGAAGACTGTTTTGCATATCGTTCTCAGTCGAATTTGAGGTTGGAATAATGGGGTTTTATTTCGATTTTATTATTTTCATTGGATTAATTTTCTTTCAAGTTCTATTTTGAGGACACGAGTTTTTGTGTGTTTGATAAGAGATTTATAATGGATTTTAGTTATCATAAATATTTCATTGTTGCCTACGGGGAACGGTCATTTTATGGAACTTTGACTACGCAGTTTTTATTCTTGAGTGTATACCGTGAACAGCTAATCAAAAGGAGACTCCTGCGTCTCCCAGAAAACGCCCAGGGATGCTAACCACTACACCACCTAGAACGACCAAGTTTCCGATCAATTTGAATATAACCATCACACATTAACTAGTCGAAGCAACCGGCATTCATGTTTAGCGAATCTGGTAGTTAAGATTTATCTGCTTCTCCGGGCAAACACGGGAAAAGATTCTTAACCTCCAGATTCGCTAAACATGAATGCCGGTTGCTTCGACTAGCGAATCCTGTGATGGTTATATTCAAATTGATCGGAAACTTGAAACTTGGCCGTTCTGGGTGGTGTAGTGGTTAGCATACCCGGGCGCTTTCTGGGAGACGCGGGTTCGAGTCCCGCTCCAGGACGATGAAAATTTTCAAGTTTTCGGATATTATCTGACTTACCATCCTTGTCACATTTACGCCAAAAATCAGATTGTCATCTTCAAAATTTGTATTATATTTGGCGTAATCATGTATTTATTTCAGAAGTTATGTGTTGTTTAGTTCATATTTTAAATAAATATACCGTTCACCCTCAATATGACACCACCAGATTGAATGAGAGGTTAAGGAGTCCCAGGTGTCGTAGTTTTCAGCAAACTTGTATAACAAAACGTGAAGAACAGGAAAAATGACAGGCCTTCTGTGATATCCTGCTAAAGAACTCAACAAGCTAAAAGTATTCTTCATAGCAAAACTATGCTAAGGAAAAAGAACTTTTCAAATACGTCTCCTGCGAAAGCCGAGATAGCAAAAAAAAATATGACATATATCGTTGTTCAATTTTCGCTAAGTTGCGATGAACATACTTTTTACGCGGCTACGATATTTTAATTCGGTTGACATTAAATGTCTGTAAATACTGTTTCACACGCTATGCAAGTTCAGCTGTCGGGAGATTGCAAAAGGACGTTAACATAGATAGTATTGGCAATTGAAGTCAAGTATAATAATAATAAGTATCTGTACTTACAATATTCATAGTGGCTGTTGGGGCTTCATATGTGCGTCATCTAAGAATGTGAATTCTTTCAACTGTGAGGTTAAAATTCATGATATTGTAAAATCTGCACCAGATAAAATTAAACAAGATGAATTTTTACAATGCAAAAGAATCCTTTAATATCGATGAAATAAGAAACTGAATTAAAACCTTGTTGAATTTTTTTAAAAACAAACTACAATCCTGAAGGAGACAATCTTGACTGTGAAGCACCCTGATACATAATGAAAACTGAAGATGAATTATACTTTTGCCAAAACCTCAAAAATGAACAATCTTGAAAAAGAAAATAAAAAAAATACAAATCTCCCGAATGCGAAGCACCAAACTAGTTTCTGCTAACATTCGTAGCCATCATCAGTGGTAGGTGCACGGACATTAGGATTACCGCGCTCACTCGCTCAGGTATGCAGCTTAACCCCAATGTAAACCGAATTAAAAAAAAAGCAAAAAAAAAAAAATGTTTTGAGCTTTACAGCCACTAGGACGAAAGTTGTACCTTATTTGAAGAGAATCTTCTCATTGTAGTAAAAATTTTACCCACTCTCCATCTTTATTATAGTGAATGGCATACAGTAAAAAAAGAAATTTCTCAATAGGGTTTTTAGAGGTAGAGATACGCTGCCAACAGAAGAACAAAAACACCACCTAGCGGTGTTTGCGGCAGAATTATGAACCACAAACCTCCTCATATACAAGCCTTAAGTGTTCCATAAGGTAAATGGTATCTGGCGTTAAAATAATTTTTTAAATCGGACATTTAGAAATACAGAGTTGAGAAAAATAGATTATATATATTTGCACCCTTAGCGGTGAAATTGTGCATTTTTGGGAAGAAAATATACACAAAGAGTTTTCATTGTTAGTAATATCTGATCAAAAGATAATGTTCTTCAATCGGGTTTTTAGTCCCGCAGATATTGCTGTAAACGGAAACGTGAACTTACGCCCTCTAGTGGCACATTTGTGCGTGAAGAAATATTTGAAATTATATGAGAAACATTTCGCACCGAAAATGTTTTCCAAGAAAGAATTTTTCAAATCAGACTGCTAGAAACAGATATATGGACAAAAATAAGTTATACATGTATGCCCTCTGGTGGAAAAACTATGCACTATTTTAAGCAGGAGGTATCTTCAAAAGTTTTCCGAGGTGAGCAGTGTTGGTCCACAGAGGAATGTTTTCAACAGGGTTTGAAAAACCTGAGCTTTTTTTAAAAAATCCAGCCCACTTGGGTTTTTTCAGGTTTTATTAAGTTTTTTGAGGGTTTTACAGTTTTATTGGGGTTGGAGGGGGTTAGAGTTTTATTGGGTTTTTTCGGGGTTTTAGAGTTTTATTGGGTTTTTTCTAGTATTCTTATAAAAACAAAGAAGCAACAATCAATGAGTAAATTCTGTCTTAAAACCACAAAAGGGTAAAAGAAATTACTTGATAAAACAGTGGCTGAGTTTGTTTTTTTTTTTTTTTTTTTTTAATGCTGCTAACATACCATTCAATGCAGCAGAATTGGATCAGTTTGAAATTTTGATCGAAACACTGAGACCTGGATATCAACCATCTTCAGCGAAAGCCATGGTGGAAAACTGTTGATACGGCAGAAAAAGAAATTGAATCTCAGCTTTCAGAAAAAATAAAATTAGGCAGTTTTTCTCTCACCGTAGATGGCTGGTGCAGTGTGAAGAACGAGCCAGTCCAAGCTATTAGTGTCCATACCGGAACAGAATTTTTTTTTTTTTTTTTTTTTTGCTGTATGCTGTGATACTGGATCAGAAAAGAAAACAGCAAAATATTGTGTTTCTAAATTAGAGGCGGCCATAAAGGAATGCGAAGAAAAAATTTGGAAAACCTGTTTTTTGTTGTTAGCAAAAACAAAATGACAAAAATGTGGAAAATTTTAAATGAAAAATATCCAACTCTCATAACATATGGATGCTCAGCACATCTGTTGAATTTGGTTAAAAAAGATGTTTCCCCAAAGACTGTTTTAAAGTAGATTGCAGAGGTGCAAAAAATATTTTCAGATGGATGGTTCAAAGAAAAGCCTGGCTTAATGCCACAACTACCTAATGAAACAAAGTGCAACTCTCATCTTGACTGTGTTAAAACATTTGTGGCCAATTATTGCAAATACAGAGGAATATCTTTAGACAGAGATGCCAACATCTAAAGGAAGTCATCAGTAGTCCATATGCGCGGCGCCCGTAGTTCTTCCGTAGTGACATCAAGTTCCCACATTAAAATTTGCAGGGTAGCATTGCAAATACAGAGGAATATCTTTAGACAGAGATGCCAACATCTAAAGGAAGTCATCAGTAGTCCATATGCGCGGCGCCCGTAGTTCTTCCGTAGTGACATCAAGTTCCCACATTAAAATTTGCAGGGTAGCATTGCAAATACAGAGGAATATCTTTAGATAGAGATGCCAACATCTAAAGGAAGTCATCAGTAGTCCATATGCGCGGCGCCCGTAGTTCTTCCGTAGTGACATCAAGTCAAGTCAAGTTCCCACATTAAAATTTGCAGGGTAGCATTGCAAATACAGAGGAATATCTTTAGACAGAGATGCCAACATCTAAAGGGAGTCATCAGTAGTCCATATGCGCGGCTCCCATAGTTCTTCCGTAGTGACGTCAAGTCAAGTTTCCACATTAAAATTTGCAGGGTAGCATTGCAAATACAGAGGAATATCTTTAGACAGAGATGCCAACATCTAAAGGAAGTCATCAGTAGTCCATATGCGCGGCGCCCGTAGTTCTTCCGTAGTGACGCCAAGTCAAGTTTCCACATTAAAATTTGCAGGGTAGCATTGCAAATACAGAGGAATATCTTTAGACAGAGATGCCAACATCTAAAGGGAGTCATCAGTAGTCCATATGCGCGGCGCCCGTAGTTCTTCCGTAGTGACATCAAGTCAAGTTCCCACATTAAAATTTGCAGGGTAGCACATTGAGTAAATTATGTCTTAAAACCATAAAAGGGTAAAAAAAATTACTTGATAAAACAGTGGCTTAATTTTTTTTTTTGATGCTGCTAACATACCATTCAATGCAGCAGAATTGGATCAGTTTGAAATTTTGATCGAAACACTGAGACCTGGATATCAACCATCTTCAGCGAAAGCCATGGTGGAAAACTGTTGATACGGCAGAAAAAGAAATTGAATCTCAGCTTTCAGAAAAAATAAAATTAGGCAGTTTTTCTCTCACCGTAGATGGCTGGTGCAGTGTGAAGAACGAGCCAGTCCAAGCTATTAGTGTCCATACCGGAACAGAATTTTTTTTTTTTTTTTTTTTTTGCTGTATGCTGTGATACTGGATCAGAAAAGAAAACAGCAAAATATTGTGTTTCTAAATTACAGGCGGCCATAAAGGAATGCGAAGAAAAATTTGGAAAACCTGTTTTTTGTTGTTAGCAAAAACAAAATGACAAAAATGTGGAAAATTTTAAATGAAAAATATCCAACTCTCATAACATATGGATGCTCAGCACATCTGTTGAATTTGGTTAAAAAAGATGTTTCCCCAAAGACTGTTTTAAAGTAGATTGCAGAGGTGCAAAAAATATTTTCAGATGGATGGTTCAAAGAAAAGCCTGGCTTAATGCCACAACTACCTAATGAAACAAAGTGCAACTCTCATCTTGACTGTGTTAAAACATTTGTGGCCAATTATTGCAAATACAGAGGAATATCTTTAGACAGAGATGCCAACATCTAAAGGAAGTCATCAGTAGTCCATATGCGCGGCGCCCGTAGTTCTTCCGTAGTGACATCAAGTTCCCACATTAAAATTTGCAGGGTAGCATTGCAAATACAGAGGAATATCTTTAGACAGAGATGCCAACATCTAAAGGAAGTCATCAGTAGTCCATATGCGCGGCGCCCGTAGTTCTTCCGTAGTGACATCAAGTTCCCACATTAAAATTTGCAGGGTAGCATTGCAAATACAGAGGAATATCTTTAGATAGAGATGCCAACATCTAAAGGAAGTCATCAGTAGTCCATATGCGCGGCGCCCGTAGTTCTTCCGTAGTGACATCAAGTCAAGTCAAGTTCCCACATTAAAATTTGCAGGGTAGCATTGCAAATACAGAGGAATATCTTTAGACAGAGATGCCAACATCTAAAGGAAGTCATCAGTAGTCCATATGCGCGGCGCCCGTAGTTCTTCCGTAGTGACATCAAGTCAAAACAAGTCAAGTTCCCACATTAAAATTTGCAGGGTAGCATTGCAAATACAGAGGAATATCTTTAGACAGAGATGCTAACATCTAAAGGAAGTCATCAGTAGTCCATATGCGCGGCGCCCGTAGTTCTTCCGTAGTGACATCAAGTCAAGTCAAGTCAAGTTCCCACATTAAAATTTGCAGGGTAGCATTGCAAATACAGAGGAATATCTTTAGACAGAGATGCCAACATCTAAAGGAAGTCATCAGTAGTCCATATGCGCGGCGCCCGTAGTTCTTCCGTAGTGACATCAAGTCAAGTTTCCACATTAAAATTTGCAGGGTAGCATTGCAAATACAGAGGAATATCTTTAGACAGAGATGCCAACATAGTCCATATGCGCGGCGCCCGTAGTTCTTCCGTAGTGACATCAAGTCAAGTTCCCACATTAAAATTTGCAGGGTAGCATTGCAAATACAGAGGAATATCTTTAGACAGAGATGCCAACATAGTCCATATGCGCGGCGCCCGTAGTTCTTCCGTAGTGACATCAAGTCAAGTTCCCACATTAAAATTTGCAGGGTAGCATTGCAAATACAGAGGAATATCTTTAGACAGAGATGCCAACATCTAAAGGAAGTCATCAGTAGTCCATATGCGCGGCGCCCGTAGTTCTTCCGTAGTGACGTCAAGTCAAGTCAAGTTTCCACATTAAAATTTGCAGGGTAGCATTGCAAATACAGAGGAATATCTTTAGACAGAGATGCCAACATCTAAAGGGAGTCATCAGTAGTCCATATGCACGGCGCCCGTAGTTCTTCCGTAGTGACATCAAGTCAAGTCAAGTTCCCACATTAAAATTTGCAGGGTGGCATTGCAAATACAGAGGAATATCTTTAGATAGAGATGCCAACATCTAAAGGAAGTCATCAGTAGTCCATATGCGCGGCGCCCGTAGTTCTTCCGTAGTGACGTCAAGTCAAGTTCCCACATTAAAATTTGCAGGGTAGCATTGCAAATACAGAGGAATATCTTTAGACAGAGATGCCAACATCTAAAGGAAGTCATCAGTAGTCCATATGCGCGGCGCCCGTAGTTCTTCCGTAGTGACATCAAGTCAAGTCAAGTTCCCACATTAAAATTTGCAGGGTAGCATTGCAAATACAGAGGAATATCTTTAGACAGAGATGCCAACATCTAAAGGGAGTCATCAGTAGTGCACATGCGCGGCGCCCGTAGTTCTTCCGTAGTGACATCAAGTCAAGTCAAGTTCCCACATTAAAATTTGCAGGGTAGCATTGCAAATACAGAGGAATATCTTTAGACAGAGATGCCAACATCTAAAGGGAGTCATCAGTAGTCCATATGCGCGGCTCCCATAGTTCTTCCGTAGTGACGTCAAGTCAAGTTTCCACATTAAAATTTGCAGGGTAGCATTGCAAATACAGAGGAATATCTTTAGACAGAGATGCCAACATCTAAAGGAAGTCATCAGTAGTCCATATGCGCGGCGCCCGTAGTTCTTCCGTAGTGACGCCAAGTCAAGTTTCCACATTAAAATTTGCAGGGTAGCATTGCAAATACAGAGGAATATCTTTAGACAGAGATGCCAACATCTAAAGGGAGTCATCAGTAGTCCATATGCGCGGCGCCCGTAGTTCTTCCGTAGTGACATCAAGTCAAGTTCCCACATTAAAATTTGCAGGGTAGCACATTGAGTAAATTATGTCTTAAAACCATAAAAGGGTAAAAAAAATTACTTGATAAAACAGTGGCTTAATTTTTTTTTTTTTTGATGCTGCTAACATACCATTCAATGCAGCAGAATTGGATCAGTTTGAAATTTTGATCAAAACACTGAGACCTGGATATCAACCATCTTCAGCGAAAGCCATGGTGGAAAACTGTTGATACGGCAGAAAAAGAAATTGAATCTCAGCTTTCAGAAAAAATAAAATTAGGCAGTTTTTCTCTCACCGTAGATGGCTGGTGCAGTGTGAAGAACGAGCCAGTCCAAGCTATTAGTGTCCATACCGGAACAGAATTTTTTTTTTTTTTTTTTTTTGCTGTATGCTGTGATACTGGATCAGAAAAGAAAACAGCAAAATATTGTGTTTCTAAATTAGAGGCGGCCATAAAGGAATGCGAAGAAAAAATTTGGAAAACCTGTTTTTTGTTGTTAGCAAAAACAAAATGACAAAAATGTGGAAAATTTTAAATGAAAAATATCCAACTCTCATAACATATGGATGCTCAGCACATCTGTTGAATTTGGTTAAAAAAGATGTTTCCCCAAAGACTGTTTTAAAGTAGATTGCAGAGGTGCAAAAAATATTTTCAGATGGATGGTTCAAAGAAAAGCCTGGCTTAATGCCACAACTACCTAATGAAACAAAGTGCAACTCTCATCTTGACTGTGTTAAAACATTTGTGGCCAATTATTGCAAATACAGAGGAATATCTTTAGACAGAGATGCCAACATCTAAAGGAAGTCATCAGTAGTCCATATGCGCGGCGCCCGTAGTTCTTCCGTAGTGACATCAAGTTCCCACATTAAAATTTGCAGGGTAGCATTGCAAATACAGAGGAATATCTTTAGACAGAGATGCCAACATCTAAAGGAAGTCATCAGTAGTCCATATGCGCGGCGCCCGTAGTTCTTCCGTAGTGACATCAAGTTCCCACATTAAAATTTGCAGGGTAGCATTGCAAATACAGAGGAATATCTTTAGATAGAGATGCCAACATCTAAAGGAAGTCATCAGTAGTCCATATGCGCGGCGCCCGTAGTTCTTCCGTAGTGACATCAAGTCAAGTCAAGTTCCCACATTAAAATTTGCAGGGTAGCATTGCAAATACAGAGGAATATCTTTAGACAGAGATGCCAACATCTAAAGGAAGTCATCAGTAGTCCATATGCGCGGCGCCCGTAGTTCTTCCGTAGTGACATCAAGTTCCCACATTAAAATTTGCAGGGTAGCATTGCAAATACAGAGGAATATCTTTAGATAGAGATGCCAACATCTAAAGGAAGTCATCAGTAGTCCATATGCGCGGCGCCCGTAGTTCTTCCGTAGTGACATCAAGTTCCCACATTAAAATTTGCAGGGTAGCATTGCAAATACAGAGGAATATCTTTAGATAGAGATGCCAACATCTAAAGGAAGTCATCAGTAGTCCATATGCGCGGCGCCCGTAGTTCTTCCGTAGTGACATCAAGTCAAGTCAAGTTCCCACATTAAAATTTGCAGGGTAGCATTGCAAATACAGAGGAATATCTTTAGACAGAGATGCCAACATCTAAAGGAAGTCATCAGTAGTCCATATGCGCGGCGCCCGTAGTTCTTCCGTAGTGACATCAAGTCAAAACAAGTCAAGTTCCCACATTAAAATTTGCAGGGTAGCATTGCAAATACAGAGGAATATCTTTAGACAGAGATGCCAACATCTAAAGGAAGTCATCAGTAGTCCATATGCGCGGCGCCCGTAGTTCTTCCGTAGTGACATCAAGTCAAGTCAAGTTCCCACATTAAAATTTGCAGGGTAGCATTGCAAATACAGAGGAATATCTTTAGACAGAGATGCCAACATCTAAAGGGAGTCATCAGTAGTCCATATGCGCGGCGCCCGTAGTTCTTCCGTAGTGACATCAAGTCAAGTCAAGTTCCCACATTAAAATTTGCAGGGTAGCATTGCAAATACAGAGGAATATCTTTAGACAGAGATGCCAACATCTAAAGGGAGTCATCAGTAGTCCATATGCGCGGCGCCCGTAGTTCTTCCGTAGTGACATCAAGTCAAGTCAAGTTCCCACATTAAAATTTGCAGGGTAGCATTGCAAATACAGAGGAATATCTTTAGACAGAGATGCCAACATCTAAAGGGAGTCATCAGTAGTCCATATGCGCGGCGCCCGTAGTTCTTCCGTAGTGACGCCAAGTCAAGTTTCCACATTAAAATTTGCAGGGTAGCATTGCAAATACAGAGGAATATCTTTAGACAGAGATGCCAACATCTAAAGGGAGTCATCAGTAGTCCATATGCGCGGCGCCCGTAGTTCTTCCGTAGTGACATCAAGTCAAGTTCCCACATTAAAATTTGCAGGGTAGCACATTGAGTAAATTATGTCTTAAAACCATAAAAGGGTAAAAAATTACTTGATAAAACAGTGGCTTAATTTTTTTTTTTGATGCTGCTAACATACCATTCAATGCAGCAGAATTGGATCAGTTTGAAATTTTGATCGAAACACTGAGACCTGGATATCAACCATCTTCAGCGAAAGCCATGGTGGAAAACTGTTGATACGGCAGAAAAAGAAATTGAATCTCAGCTTTCAGAAAAAATAAAATTAGGCAGTTTTTCTCTCACCGTAGATGGCTGGTGCAGTGTGAAGAACGAGCCAGTCCAAGCTATTAGTGTCCATACCGGAACAGAATTTTTTTTTTTTTTTTTTTTTTGCTGTATGCTGTGATACTGGATCAGAAAAGAAAACAGCAAAATATTGTGTTTCTAAATTAGAGGCGGCCATAAAGGAATGCGAAGAAAAATTTGGAAAACCTGTTTTTTGTTGTTAGCAAAAACAAAATGACAAAAATGTGGAAAATTTTAAATGAAAAATATCCAACTCTCATAACATATGGATGCTCAGCACATCTGTTGAATTTGGTTAAAAAAGATGTTTCCCCAAAGACTGTTTTAAAGTAGATTGCAGAGGTGCAAAAAATATTTTCAGATGGATGGTTCAAAGAAAAGCCTGGCTTAATGCCACAACTACCTAATGAAACAAAGTGCAACTCTCATCTTGACTGTGTTAAAACATTTGTGGCCAATTATTGCAAATACAGAGGAATATCTTTAGACAGAGATGCCAACATCTAAAGGAAGTCATCAGTAGTCCATATGCGCGGCGCCCGTAGTTCTTCCGTAGTGACATCAAGTTCCCACATTAAAATTTGCAGGGTAGCATTGCAAATACAGAGGAATATCTTTAGACAGAGATGCCAACATCTAAAGGGAGTCATCAGTAGTCCATATGCGCGGCTCCCATAGTTCTTCCGTAGTGACATCAAGTCAAGTCAAGTTTCCACATTAAAATTTGCAGGGTAGCATTGCAAATACAGAGGAATATCTTTAGACAGAGATGCCAACATCTAAAGGGAGTCATCAGTAGTCCAAATGCGCTGCGCCCGTAGTTCTTCCGTAGTGACATCAAGTTCCCACATTAAAATTTGCAGGGTAGCATTGCAAATACAGAGGAATATCTTTAGACAGAGATGCCAACATCTAAAGGAAGTCATCAGTAGTCCAAATGCGCTGCGCCCGTAGTTCTTCCGTAGTGACATCAAGTTCCCACATTAAAATTTGCAGGGTAGCATTGCAAATACAGAGGAATATCTTTAGACAGAGATGCCAACATCTAAAGGAAGTCATCAGTAGTCCAAATGCGCTGCGCCCGTAGTTCTTCCGTAGTGACATCAAGTTCCCACATTAAAATTTGCAGGGTAGCATTGCAAATACAGAGGAATATCTTTAGACAGAGATGCCAACATCTAAAGGAAGTCATCAGTAGTCCAAATGCGCTGCGCCCGTAGTTCTTCCGTAGTGACATCAAGTTCCCACATTAAAATTTGCAGGGTAGCATTGCAAATACAGAGGAATATCTTTAGACAGAGATGCCAACATCTAAAGGAAGTCATCAGTAGTCCAAATGCGCTGCGCCCGTAGTTCTTCCGTAGTGACATCAAGTTCCCACATTAAAATTTGCAGGGTAGCATTGCAAATACAGAGGAATATCTTTAGACAGAGATGCCAACATCTAAAGGGAAGTCATCAGTAGTCCAAATGCGCTGCGCCCGTAGTTCTTCCGTAGTGACATCAAGTTCCCACATTAAAATTTGCAGGGTAGCATTGCAAATACAGAGGAATATCTTTAGACAGAGATGCCAACATCTAAAGGAAGTCATCAGTAGTCCAAATGCGCTGCGCCCGTAGTTCTTCCGTAGTGACATCAAGTTCCCACATTAAAATTTGCAGGGTAGCATTGCAAATACAGAGGAATATCTTTAGACAGAGATGCCAACATCTAAAGGAAGTCATCAGTAGTCCAAATGCGCTGCGCCCGTAGTTCTTCCGTAGTGACATCAAGTTCCCACATTAAAATTTGCAGGGTAGCATTGCAAATACAGAGGAATATCTTTAGACAGAGATGCCAACATCTAAAGGAAGTCATCAGTAGTCCAAATGCGCTGCGCCCGTAGTTCTTCCGTAGTGACATCAAGTTCCCACATTAAAATTTGCAGGGTAGCATTGCAAATACAGAGGAATATCTTTAGACAGAGATGCCAACATCTAAAGGAAGTCATCAGTAGTCCAAATGCGCTGCGCCCGTAGTTCTTCCGTAGTGACATCAAGTTCCCACATTAAAATTTGCAGGGTAGCATTGCAAATACAGAGGAATATCTTTAGACAGAGATGCCAACATCTAAAGGAAGTCATCAGTAGTCCAAATGCGCTGTGCCCGTAGTTCTTCCGTAGTGACATCAAGTTCCCACATTAAAATTTGCAGGGTAGCATTGCAAATACAGAGGAATATCTTTAGACAGAGATGCCAACATCTAAAGGAATGTCATCAGTAGTCCAAATGCGCTGCGCCCGTAGTTCTTCCGTAGTGACATCAAGTTCCCACATTAAAATTTGCAGGGTAGCATTGCAAATACAGAGGAATATCTTTAGACAGAGATGCCAACATCTAAAGGAAGTCATCAGTAGTCCAAATGCGCTGCGCCCGTAGTTCTTCCGTAGTGACATCAAGTTCCCACATTAAAATTTGCAGGGTAGCATTGCAAATACAGAGGAATATCTTTAGACAGAGATGCCAACATCTAAAGGAAGTCATCAGTAGTCCAAATGCGCTGCGCCCGTAGTTCTTCCGTAGTGACATCAAGTTCCCACATTAAAATTTGCAGGGTAGCATTGCAAATACAGAGGAATATCTTTAGACAGAGATGCCAACATCTAAAGGAAGTCATCAGTAGTCCAAATGCGCTGCGCCCGTAGTTCTTCCGTAGTGACATCAAGTTCCCACATTAAAATTTGCAGGGTAGCATTGCAAATACAGAGGAATATCTTTAGACAGAGATGCCAACATCTAAAGGAAGTCATCAGTAGTCCAAATGCGCTGCGCCCGTAGTTCTTCCGTAGTGACATCAAGTTCCCACATTAAAATTTGCAGGGTAGCATTGCAAATACAGAGGAATATCTTTAGACAGAGATGCTAACATCTAAAGGAAGTCATCAGTAGTCCAAATGCGCTGCGCCCGTAGTTCTTCCGTAGTGACATCAAGTTCCCACATTAAAATTTGCAGGGTAGCATTGCAAATACAGAGGAATATCTTTAGACAGAGATGCCAACATCTAAAGGAAGTCATCAGTAGTCCAAATGCGCTGCGCCCGTAGTTCTTCCGTAGTGACATCAAGTTCCCACATTAAAATTTGCAGGGTAGCATTGCAAATACAGAGGAATATCTTTAGACAGAGATGCCAACATCTAAAGGGAGTCATCAGTAGTCCAAATGCGCTGCTCCCGTAGTTCTTCCGTAGTGACATTAAGTTTCCACATTAAAATTTGCAGGGTAGCATGCGTATTTCCCAGAAATACAGAGGAATATCTTTAGACAGAGATGCCAACATCTAAAGGGAGTCATCAGTAGTCCACATGCGCTGCACCCGTAGTTCTTCCGTAGTGACTTCAAGTCAAGTCAAGTCAAGTTTCCACATTAAAATTTGCAGGGTAGCATTGCAAATACAGAGGAATATCTTTCAGAGATGCCAACATCTAAAGGAAGTCATCAGTAGTCCATATGCGCGGCTCCCATAGTTCTTCCGTAGTGACATCAAGTCAAGTCAAGTTTCCACATTAAAATTTGCAGGGTAGCATGCGTATTTCCCAGAATATACTGATACATTTTTAGCAATATATTAATCTCGATCGGGGACAATACTTGGATAAATTTTGCAACATATTAAAGTCCCCTTAAAATGGGGGGAAAAAAACGAGTAAATACACAAAAAATACATACCATTTCAACTCCACCTTTTAATAAATATGTTATGTCATAAGTGTGTGTTGCCACACACTTATGGTTATTCCTCCTGTTTTTTAGAGTGAAAATGCCGACCGCAATCGTCTTTTCCGCCGTGTGCGATTGAAAATCAGCAGCACCCGGGGAACAAAACCCCCAGTTTTTTTTTTTTTTTTTTTTTTTTTTGATTGGAGGTTTAACGACCACCGTGAGCAACTCAATGGGCTATAAGCAGTCGCCCGTCCCTAATTTAGGGTACTGGTTCCAGGGAAGGGAGAGAGCCAGTGCCGTAAGACAAACACAACATCCATGCCTCACCGGGATTCGAACCCGGACCCCTTACGGACGAGTGATCAGAAGCCATCGCTTAGACCACTGCGCCACCGGGGCGGCAACCCACAGTTTTCAGATACCCGAGACAATTTTAGACACGGAAATTTTTGTAAATAACTCTCCTTGAATTTTTGACAACTTTTTTGCGTTTTAGATACAAGAATATTAGTAGAGACAGGTGGCCCTTTACCCGACGCTATTGCAAGTAAATTCGTACATGACAAACACAATGGGAGCAAAAAAGGAACAATTAACTTTGAAACATTTCATAGCTTTATTATGCGGATAAATAGAAAATTAGCATTAAATGCTTATGATACGAAAAAACTAATCAAAAAGGTATTTTAAATTGCATAAATCAATCAATTCTGGAAAAAAAGGATAAAATAAAACATCCCTTCGTTTAGCAGAACATTTTTACAAGAGAAAAAAAAAGAACTGCACTTCGCAAATCTGTCAAAGTAACAAACAATTAAGCTCTCAAACGACAGCGAGGAGCGTGGGAAAATAGGTCACGACTGTGCGCACACACCCAGCAGCTAAGAAACGTCTCATCGCAACTGCTGCTAGACGTTTTCTTTGGCTGGTTGCCAAAGACATATGGAGAGACTTTCTCTTGCTCTGGGCAGAACATTCTGCGCGTGAAGAACAGACTCCCGGGGAGGTAACATAAAAACAGGCAATAACAGCGTCCACACATCCAGGTAGCTTAGTTATGTGCTCTGCCGGAAAAAACAAACATTCAGGATTTCTTTGATCCACAATTGTTTCCTTAGATCTGATGACTATTTGCTCAGATCTTTTTTTTTTTTTTTTTCTGATACTATGATCTTTTTTTTTTTTCTGATACTATGATCTTTTTTTTTCTGATACTATGATCTTTTTTTTCTGATACTATGATCTTTTTTTTTTTTCTGATATCATGATCTTTTTTTTTCTGATACTATGATTTTTTTTTCTGATACTATGATTTTTTTTCTGATACTATGATCCTTTTTTTTTCTGATACTATGATCTTTTTTTTTTTTTTCTGATACTATGATCTTTTTTTTTTTTTTATTTTCGACCGCCCCTTACTTTGGTGAAACAAATATGCAATAGCAATTAACTATTAAATTACATTTTAGCAAAATAAAAAATTCACGGAAACACGTGACCGCTGCAAACATGGAAATTCCAACGAATAACATTCCTCGCACTGCTTCGAATTTTTATTTTTTCACACCACTGGAACTGGAAGCCACTGAAGCATGCTTCATAACTACAGCAATTCACATCACACCACAACTAATCATCAAGAACAGAAAACGTGGAATCGACTCTAGTCTACCTCCATACTCAGACAACTTACGTTAGTTCAGGACGCGGTTAAGGTTTTCCCGAAGTTAACAGACGTCGTGCGTTACGAACGCCTTTCCACGGCAAGCCAGGTACAAAGTCACGTGATCATACAGAACGATCTCCGCTGCAACATTTCCGCTTGCTTGTCGGCCAGCCAAACATGCTTGCTGTGCAACGGCTTCGTGACGTTACCGCAAAAAACACTACATTTGACTATGCTTGACTCTTTTTTTTTTTCAAATAATTAAAAAAAAAAAAGTTTTCCGGAAAAATCCGTAGTTTTTCACACCTTCTCCGTAGTCCGAACATGATATCCGTAGAAACTACGGACAATCCGTAGTACTTGGCATCTCTGCACCTTTATTAGATTTCCTGATACATTGGAACTTTGCGGTGTATGCCTCCTTAAAAGTTTGAAAATAACTTTGAAGTGGTATAATCTTAGTACTCTCTTCATCTTTATAGATTTGCATAAAAGCTAAACTAAGAACTCGCTATTCCAAGTAATTCAACTCTAAAACAAAGAAACAACAACACACGCTAAAAACAACACACATAAGAAAGTATTCTTTCGCTGCTACAACAACATTACTCAACACTGTGCATGCAGATTTTACCCTTCTCTTTCATTGGCTGTGATTTCCCTCTCAAGAGGAGACCAATCAACTTCTACAATGAACTGCGTCTACAAGGACTGAAATACCACAGCCGCTCGATCAGCATTACCACTCGCTCAATCAAGTCGGGCCGTGAAAATACATACTCGTGGAGAGAGAGCTACCATATGGCGTCGCTAAGCTGACGAGTCAAAGATGACATCATCGAGTGACACAGCGCTCGTAAGGTCAGGCAGAAAATCCAAGTGGAATTGTTACAGGGAAATGTGTACAAACAGGAGAGCAACCTTTTTTATTTCAAAGACTATACAGTCTTGTGACGTTTATATATATAGATTAAGATTAATACAACGTAATCACAAATGTTTTTTTTTTAAGCTGACCATGGTTTCGCTTTTTTTTAAGCTGACCATGGTTTCGCTGGGTATTGTGACCTAAAGAAGTCATAAATGCTACAACGTAATCACAATTGTTTTTTTTTTAAGCTGACCATGGTTTCGCTGGGTATTGTGACCTAAAGAAGTCATCGATGCTACAACGTAATCACAAATGTTTTTTTTTTAAGCTGACCATGGTTTCGCTGGGTATTGTGACCTAAAGAAGTCATCAATGTTACAACGTAATCACAAATGGTTTTTTTTTTTAAGCTGACCATGGTTTCGCTGGGTATTGTGACCTAAAGAAGTCATCAATGCTACAACGCAATCACAAATGGTTTTTTTTTTAAGCTGACCATGGTTTCGCTGGGTATTGTGACCTAAAGAAGTCATCAATGCTACAACGCAATCACAAATGGTTTTTTTTTAAGCTGACCATGGTTTCGCTGGGTATTGTGACCTAAAGAAGTCATAAATGCTACAACGTAATCACAAATGTTTTTTTTTTTTTTAAGCTGACCATGGTTTCGCTGGGTATTGTGACCTAAAGAAGTCATCAATGCTACAACATAATCACAAATGTTTTTTTTTAAGCTGACCATGGTTTCGCTGGGTATTGTGACCTAAAGAAGTCATCAATGTTACAACGTAATCACAAATGGTTTTTTTTTTTTAAGCTGACCATGGTTTCGCTGGGTATTGTGACCAAAGAAGTCATAAATGCTACAACGTAATCACAAATGTTTTTTTAAGCTGACCCTGGTTTCGCTGGGTATTGTGACCTAAAAAAGTCATCAATGCTACAACGTAATCACAAATGTTTTTTTTAAGTTGACCATGGTTTCGCTGGGTATTGTGACCTAAAGAAGTCATCGATGCTACAACGTGATCACAAATGTTTTTTTAAGCTGACCCTGGTTTCGCTGGGTATTGTGACCTAAAAAAGTCATCAATGCTACAACGTAATCACAAATGGGTTTTTTTTTTAAGCTGACCATGGTTTCGCTGGGTATTGTGACCTAAAGAAAGTCATCGATGCTACAACGTAATCACAAATGTTTTTTTTTTTTTTTAAGCTGACCATGGTTTCGCTGGGTATTGTGACCTAAAGAAGTCATCAATGCTACAACGTAATCACAAATGTTTTTTTTAAGCTGACCATGGTTTCGCTGGGTATTGTGACCTAAAGAATTCAATGCTACAACGCAATCACAAATGTTTTTTTTTTTTTTAAGCTGACCATGGTTTCGCTGGGTATTGTGACCTAAAGAAGTCATCAATGCTACAACGTAATCACAAATGTTTTTTTTAAGCTGACCCTGGTTTCGCTGGGTATTGTGACCTAAAGAAGTCATCGATGCTACAACGTAATCAAAATGGTTTTTTTTTAAGCTGACCATGGTTTCGCTGGGTATTGTGACCTAAAGAAGTCATAAATGCTACAACATAATCACAAATGTTTTTTTTTTAAGCTGACCCTGGTTTCGCTGGGTATTGTGACCTAAAGAAGTCATCGATGCTACAACGTGATCACAAATGTTTTTTTTTAAGCTGACCCTGGTTTCGCTGGGTATTGTGACCTAAAGAAGTCATAAATGCTACAACGTAATCACAAATGTTTTTTTTTTTAAGCTGACCCTGGTTTCGCTGGGTATTGTGACCTAAAGAAGTCATCGATGCTACAACGTAATCACAAATGTTTTTTTTTAAGTTGACCATGGTTTCGCTGGGTATTGTGACCTAAAGAAGTCATCGATGCTACAACGTGATCACAAATGTTTTTTTTTTAAGCTGACCCTGGTTTCGCTGGGTATTGTGACCTAAAAAAGTCATCAATGCTACAACGTAATCACAAATGGGTTTTTTTTAAGCTGACCATGGTTTCGCTGGGTATTGTGACCTAAAGAAGTCATCAATGCTACAACGTAATCACAAATGGTTTTTTTTTAAGCTGACCATGGTTTCGCTGGGTATTGTGACCTAAAGAAGTCATAAATGCTACAACGTAATCACAAATGTTTTTTTTTTTAAGCTGACCCTGGTTTCGCTGGGTATTGTGACCTAAAAAAGTCATCAATGCTACAACGTAATCACAAATGTTTTTTTTTAAGTTGACCATGGTTTCGCTGGGTATTGTGACCTAAAGAAGTCATCGATGCTACAACGTGATCACAAATGTTTTTTTTTAAGCTGACACTGGTTTCGCTGGGTATTGTGACCTAAAAAAGTCATCAATGCTACAACGTAATCACAAATGGGTTTTTTTAAGCTGACCATGGTTTCGCTGGGTATTGTGACCTAAAGAAAGTCATTGATGCTACAACGTAATCACAAATGTTTTTTTTTTTTTTTTTTAAGCTGACCATGGTTTCGCTGGGTATTGTGACCTAAAGAAGTCATAAATGCTACAACATAATCACAAATGTTTTTTTTTTAAGCTGACCCTGGTTTCGCTGGGTATTGTGACCTAAAGAAGTCATCGATGCTACAACGTAATCACAAATGTTTTTTTAAGTTGACCATGGTTTCACTGGGTATTGTGACCTAAAGAAGTCATCGATGCTACAACGTGATCACAAATGTTTTTTTTTTAAGCTGACCCTGGTTTCGCTGGGTATTGTGACCTAAAGAAGTCATAAATGCTACAACGTAATCACAAATGTTTTTTTTTTTTTAAGCTGACCCTGGTTTCGCTGGGTATTGTGACCTAAAGAAGTCATCGATGCTACAACGTAATCACAAATGTTTTTTTTTAAGTTGACCATGGTTTCGCTGGGTATTGTGACCTAAAGAAGTCATCGATGCTACAACGTGATCACAAATGTTTTTTTTTTAAGCTGACCCTGGTTTCGCTGGGTATTGTGACCTAAAAAAGTCATCAATGCTACAACGTAATCACAAATGGGTTTTTTTTTAAGCTGACCATGGTTTCGCTGGGTATTGTGACCTAAAGAAGTCATCAATGCTACAACGTAATCACAAATGGTTTTTTTTTTAAGCTGACCATGGTTTCGCTGGGTATTGTGACCTAAAGAAGTCATAAATGCTACAACGTAATCACAAATGTTTTTTTTTTTTTTAAGCTGACCCTGGTTTCGCTGGGTATTGTGACCTAAAAAAGTCATCAATGCTACAACGTAATCACAAATGTTTTTTTTTAAGTTGACCATGGTTTCGCTGGGTATTGTGACCTAAAGAAGTCATCGATGCTACAACGTGATCACAAATGTTTTTTTTTTAAGCTGACCCTGGTTTCGCTGGGTATTGTGACCTAAAAAAGTCATCAATGCTACAACGTAATCACAAATGGGTTTTTTTTTTAAGCTGACCATGGTTTCGCTGGGTATTGTGACCTAAAGAAAGTCATCGATGCTACAACGTAATCACAAATGTTTTTTTTTTTTAAGCTGACCATGGTTTCGCTGGGTATTGTGACCTAAAGAAGTCATCAATGCTACAACGTAATCACAAATGTTTTTTTTTAAGCTGACCATGGTTTTGCTGGGTATTGTGACCTAAAGAATTCAATGCTACAACGCAATCACAAATGTTTTTTTTTTTTTTAAGCTGACCATGGTTTCGCTGGGTATTGTGACCTAAAGAAGTCATCAATGCTACAACGTAATCACAAATGTTTTTTTTTAAGCTGGCCATGATTTCGCTGGGTATTGTGACCTAAAGAAGTCATCAATGCTACAACGTAATCACAAATGTTTTTTTAAGCTGACCATGGTTTCGCTGGGTATTGTGACCTAAAGAAGTCATCAATGCTACAACGTAATCGCAAATGTTTTTTTTTTAAGCTGACCATGGTTTCGCTGGGTATTGTGACCTAAAGAAGTCATCAATGCTACAACGTAATCACAAATGTTTTTTTTTTAAGCTGGCCATGGTTTCGCTGGGTATTGTGACCTAAAGAAGTCATCAATGCTACAACGTAATCACAAATGTTTTTTTTTTTTTTAAGCTGACCATGGTTTCGCTGGGTATTGTGACCTAAAGAAGTCATCGATGCTAGACACTGTTACAAAAAGGACCACAAATTTCTCTTTGAAGAAGCCAAACTTATTGATAAGCCAAATTCAACCACCAAACTTGATATTTTGGAAGCTTTCCATATATATCAGAAGTCTTCGCAACTTGTTAATGACATGGCATCCACGCCATTTGTATCCAACGCGTGGAAGCATCTAACCAAAACACGTGACTGTAAACACCATTTATGATGTCATATACAATTTGAATATTTACGTGCCATTCGTCCTGATGAAGCTAGGTCAATACCCAGCGAAACCATGGACAGCTTAAAAAAAATAAACATTTGTGATTACGTTGTAGCATTGATGACTTCTTTAGGTCACAATACCCAGCGAAACCATGGTCAGCTTAAAAAAAACATTTGTGACAACTACCTTGTATTATCTTAATCTATAGGTAAGCAACCTATTATGATTATAATCGTACGCACGTAAATTACGAATAGTTATGGCAATTACGCACGTATATTACGAATAGTTATGGCAATTACGCACGTAAATGACGAATAGTTATGGCAATTACGCACGTAAATGACGAATAGTTATGTCAATTACGCACGTAAATGACGAATAGTTATGGCAATTACGCACGTAAATGACGAATAGTTATGGCAATTACGCACGTAAATTACGAATAGTTATGGCAATTACGCACGTAAATTACGAATAGTTATGGCAATTACGCACGTAAATTACGAATAGTTATGGCAATTACGCACGTAAACTACGAATAGTTATGGCAATTACGCACGTAAATGACGAATAGTTATGGCAATTACGCACGTAAATGACGAATAGTTATGGCAATTACGCACGTAAATTACGAATAGTTATGGCAATTACGCACGTAAATTACGAATAGTTATGGCAATTACGCACGTAAATTACGAATAGTTATGGCAATTACGCACGTAAATTACGAATAGTTATGGCAATTACGCACGTAAATTACGAATAAGTTAGCAAGGGCGATTAGCACTTTAAAAGATCATCCTCAACAACGAAACAGTATCAAATACGAACGCCAAGAACTGCTTAAATTAAACAAACGTGATGACATTCAGATGGTTATGGCT
The DNA here is from genome assembly GCA_039090855.1 of Macrothele yani. Taxonomy (NCBI): domain Eukaryota; kingdom Metazoa; phylum Arthropoda; class Arachnida; order Araneae; family Macrothelidae; genus Macrothele; species Macrothele yani. Next base: position 220,229,952 of record CM077034.1, read on the forward strand.
GACAAGTCCAAGCAACTTGTGATAGTTGATAAGGAGAAATTTCATGAGAAGATGCTGCAAGCTACTGAAAAACTAAAACACTGCAAAGTAATAAGAAAGGACCCCACAGATACAGTAATTAGAAAATTAGCAATGTTAAAAAATCATAGTAAACTTCCATTGCAAGTCAAGAATAAGTCCTATCCTTCAGTAGGATCTTCCATATATAGAACATTTGGAAAGTTTAAAACACATAAAGCTGATTGCCCTATTCGGATTATTGTTAATAAAACTATTGCACCTACCATAAACCTTGAAAAAGCTTTGTTCAGATATCTTAACCCCTTCTTTAAAACTCACGCATACACAGTAAATAACTCTACAGAAGTCATTGAGAGAATTAAAAATATAGACATTGGCGATTGTATAATGGTGAGCCTAGATGTTGCATTATACTAGAATACTCCCACACGCGAAGCTATTAATCTTGTAAACAAAAAATTGATTGCAGATGGAGTACCAGAGATAGAGGTTAACAGTATTATATCTGCACTCAACTTAATTACAGAAAACAATTATTTCGGATATAATCAAGTAATATACAGACAGAAATTTGGATCCCCCATAGGCTCCCCAATTTCGGGCCTGTTGTCAGAAGTCGTACTTACAGCACATGGAAAACAAACTACTTCAACAAGAACATTTACCGATGATATTCCTACGATATGTGGATGACATTCTTGTCATCTGGCAATACTCAGAAGATAGCTTAGTGAGGTTTATTCAAAAATATAATGAATACTATCCAACAATACAGGTTACTGTTGAGAAAGAAAATAATGGACAATTGCCCTTCCTTGACATTGTGCTTTGTAAACATCAAGGACGATTCAATCCACCCTAAACACTATAAAGAAGCTGCATTTCATTCATTTATTAGAAGAGCTGTTTCTCACACATCAAATAGAAGTTTGGAAGAGGCAGAAATGAAATGGATCATAGAAACAGCCACAGTATTTGGATATGATGAAAGATACATTTGGAAGATGTATAGAAATTATAAAACCAGTATGAACAAACCTAAGTGTGAAAATAACGCTGAGAACATCACAAAATTTTGCGGACGTTTACCTTACATACCACAGTTAAGCAGCATTTTGAAAAAGGAAAGTAATAAAGTGAATATAAGATTCGCCGATATTGTAATAGATAATAACAAATTCCTTACAGCTGATTACAGTAATGATGCAATTATGCATAGAGCAGGAGTATACGGCATACCCACGAAGAATAACGACACCAGTAATATTAATAATATCTACACAGGTAGTACTAAAAGACGACTAAAAACAAGAATGGAAGAACACAAGAGAAATTGGAAAAAGGGTGAGCAACGAACATCTCTTATTACATATTGCATCAATAACAATTCTATCCCCGTGTGGGAAAATGCAAAAATATATACTACGCATAACACACATAAAAAGATATTGTATTCTGAGTCCGTTGCGATAGAAAAAACCACAGGATTTAATTGCAATGAACAAGCACCACTTGAATTGCCATTTGCCTGGCGATACTTAATAACAAAAGAAAAAGAAACTGAAGAAAATAAATAAAAAGTAAATTTGTTGAAAATATCTCATCCAACAAATTAATAATAAAATTACAGGAAAGAACACCAGATGGTGCAACAATAGCAAAAAGTTGTAAATCACATGATTAACCTACGCACGGATACAGTACCAATGAGCGATGAGTCGACTGGTGACAAGGAGGTAATCAGCACAATAAAAGCATACGGATGTCTCATACAACCGACCGCCGAAGATGGGCACAGTATTGCCAGAAACATGTTCGGACGATCGAGGAGGGACTTGTTGACTTTTAATTTTTTAAGTTTTTAAATCTTTTAATTTGGATACTTCATAGCAGCTTGGCATAGAATAGCGAAATGTTTCAACTGCTAAAATTCTGGTTGCGTCAACGTAATCTGGTCTTGACAGTGATCTCAAAATTATTTTTACTCATCACCCCTTCTTGTAGAATTGTGCTGATGTTCTTATTTGTTTTCAAGTTTGAACGTGGAATATCTTTAATGACGTGGTACAACACCAGACAAGAAGCATGATCGATTGCAAGCCAAAAGGATTGAAACCGGAGTAAGGCGAGTGCAATACGTGTTGCTCCATTTGCTTCATTGTCGTTTTTATGTCTCACTAAATATAACCTATGTGAGGTTTCAACATTTAAATGTATATATACTGTACATAAATAAATATTCTTACTTTCAACTATAAATATTCCATTATCATTGAAGTCAACTTGTCTATTCGAAACTCATATACTACGTGTGTAACAGTATTATAGAGGATTTTGTCCTAATATACATAGAGAACTTTGTCCTAATATACGTTATGGCATAAGCTATAGCTGTTCTAACACTGAATTACATTTCCATCTACTTCAAAAATTACGCTTCTGTTCATGATTATGTGATGAAATCTGATTTACCTACTGTGGATTACATTGTTAGTGAGACAGTACAAGTAGCTTAAAATGGTATGTCAGCACACATTAATGGTGATGAAGAATTGCATGCAGAAAACCGTCAACTTATTCGGTTGCTTTTCAGTGTGTAGAACAGTGTCAAAATTTATTTGAAGCTGGAGGAGAAGGTGGCTATGTTTTCCACACAGTGAGCATAATTAAATGCAAATTAAAAGAAAAATGAGACAAAGGAAGCATTCAAATTACAGTAAACACCTTATATAGATCTGTATAAAAGAGAAAATAAACTTGTATAATTAGCACTTGTTGAACAGGATTCACACCTAAATACAATAAACAAATCTATACAAACTCCATTTATTGGTAGTAAAGTCTGCAACCCTTGAGAAAGCCTCCTGGTTGGAGAGCGAAAGCTCGGGAGATACAATTTTTCTTTGCATTTCTTCTTTAAATATACTTTCACACCAATAAACGGACTTTGTATAGATTTGTTGATTGTATAATTAGCATTAATTTGTTTTATTATCTTGTAACTACACAAACATGGTCACCCCATAACCTTTCAATGTGTAGTACATACTACACAGTGCGTCAAAGAATTTTTAAGACTGTCGCTAGATTTCAGCCTACGGTGGCGCCACCAGTGTAATCGCGAATGCGTTATAAACCGTGACCATCTGCTTGCTTTCTGCCAAAAGTACTGCGCAGTTGTTAAAGTAACTCAAACAAAATGGCCGTTCATTAGAGAAGTAAAATTTTTTCATGTTGAATTATTAAGATGGAACAAAGGGCTGTTATTAAATTTAACGCAAAACTTGGTAAAAGTGCCTCGGAAACGTACCAAATGATGAAACAAGTTTACGGTGAGTTTTCTTTAATTAGATCAAATGTTTTCCTGTGGCAAACAAACGTTTTTGGATGGAAGAGAGACGATAGAAGATGATAAGCATACCAGAAGACCAAGTTCATCTAGGACACCTGAGATTATTGAAAAAGTGCATGATTTCGTGGCAAACAATCGATGTGCGTCACTAAGAATGATGGAAGAGTCTTTAAACATCAACAAAGAAACGATTCGAACCATCCTGCATGAAGATTCGGGCAAAACAAAAGTCTGTGCTAAATTTGTTCCACACACGTTAACCAATGAACAAAAATCAAAAAGCAGTGCACATTGCAGAGCCATCATTTCAGCCGCTGAAAATGATCCAAACTTCTTAAGATCGATTGTTACTGGTGATGATACATGGTGTTTTCAATATGATTCTAAAACAAAGCGACAAAGTGCGGAATGGAAGTCAAAAAAACTCACCACAAGCCAAAAAAACAAGAAAAGTTCCATCGAAAATCAAAACAATGCTCATTACATTCTTCGATAGTAAGGGTTATTATCCACAAAGAATTTGTTCCAAGTAGACAAACAATTACTGGTGAGTTTTATTTAAATGTTTTGAGGCGTTTGATGGGCAAAATTCGTCGCATTCATCCAGAATATCGGGATGAAAACAGTTGGTGTTAGTTGCACGATAATGCACCCAGTCACCCTCACTTCTTGTTCGTAGATTTTTGGCGAAAAATAACGTCTGTGTGTTGAATCATCCACCGTATTCGCCTGATTTAGTACCTTGAGACTTTTCTTTATTTCCAAAACTTAAAATGACGTTAAAAAGGTGTTATTTTGATGATATTTCGACCATAGAAACAGCTTCGACGCGTGCTTTGGAGGCAATTCCGCAAAGTGAACTGGAACAGGCATTCGAATCATTATTAAATCGCTGTAACAAGTGTATTGAAGCCGGAGGGACTTATTTTGAATAACAAACCAAAACAAATTATAATTTCTTGTTTGTTTTTACAGACCCAGTCTTAAAAATTCTTTGCCACACTGTGCATATGTGTATTTCTCCTAACTCTACTTATCTTCCTTGGCCAGTAAGTACACCTGTACTAACATGTTTCCTTTATCACTCCTTCCTTTAATGGCAACTATTTGCCATTACATATTTTATGTGTAACTTATTACGTTTGCTCTTACCAATCAGTGCAATCAGCTTAAAGCCAGCCCTGTTGCCATGCTCACTATATACACTATCTACCAACAAGTAATTGGACACCCCTGCAATGGACGATATCTGCCGTCCTGATACACGTCACGGCCGCCGCCGTTCAATGTCGTGTGGGAAACATCAACGCAACCAGTCGCATGCAAGATGCCACGCTATTCGGAGCTCTCTGATTTCGAGAAAGGTGTAATCGTCAGGTACCACAGAAATGGCCGATCCATACGTGACATATCCAGCGAGTTGAAGTACCCAAAATCGACAGTGGTCTACGTGATTGGCAAGTGGAAGATGAGAGGTGACTGTCGGAATGTGCCCCGACCCGGCAGACCCACAAAACTGGGAGTTAGAGACCGTCGGGTGGTGGCCAGAGAAATTCGGAAGAACCGCACCAAATCCATGGGCCACATCCGCGAGGAGTTTCAACAGGCATCCGGGAGTGTTCTTTCGATGAATACCATCCATAAGGAAGCCCATCTGCTCGGTTATCATGGACGTGCTGCCGCCCACAAGCCTTTGATCACCAAGTCCAATAGCGCTGCTCAGCTAACGTGGTGCAAAGAACGTCGACAGTGGACTGTTGAACAGTGGAAACAGGTTCTCTGGAGCGACGAATCAAGGTTCACCCTCTACCGTTTGGATGGCAGGGTCTGGGTTTCACGTCTGCCTGGAGAACGCCTCCTGCCGGAATGTATTGTGCCAATTGTGAAGTTCGGTGGCGGTGGAATTATGCTATGGGGGTGTTTCTCCTGGTATGGCACAGGACGTTTGGTCGCAATTCCTGGTAGACTCAACGCCGAGACCTACTGCACCATTTTAGATGACCATGCGCTTCCTACGTTGTGGCAGTTTTACGAGGTGGGCCTATGTTACTTTCAGGATGACAATGCCACCTGTCATGTTGCGAGGTCCACCATGGCTTAATATGGTGACAATGGGGTTAATCAAATGGACTAGCCCCGGACCTTAACCTTATCAAGCACCTCTGGGACGAGTTGGAGCGTCGGCTTAAGGGGCGCCCCCATCGTCCGAAATCAGTGAAGGAACTGACCGGTCTTCTCCAAGCCGAGTGGTAGAAAATACCGCTAGCCGTCGTTCAATGAGATGCGTGATTTATGAGTGCCAGGTTGAGAGTATGCCTGGTTGTGCCAGGTTGAGAGTATGCCTGGTATACTGCCTGGTTGAGAGTATGCCTCGGAGGTTCGCAGCTGTAATTGCCGCTCGTGGAAGCTCCGCCAACTATTGAAGGTTAATAAACTTCGTTTTCCTTTGCTATCACAGGTGTCCAATTACTTGTTGGTAGATAGTGTATATGCAAGTTCAACCTGTACAAAAAAATTCGAGGTTCTTTTTTTCTTTTTCTTTGAATGCAGGTTTAACGACCACCGTGAGCAACTCAATGGGCTATAAGCAGTGTCCCGTCCCTAATTTAGGGCCTAGTTCCAGGGAAGGGAGAGAGCCAGTGCCGAAAGACAAACACAACACAACATCCATGCCACACCGGGATTCGAACCCGGACCCCTTTGCGGTCGAATGATCACAAGCCATCACTTAGACCACTGCGCCACCGGGGCGGGAAATTTCAGCTTCATGGAGGGGGGGGGGGGATAATTTAAAAGTGGCTATCAAATTTTGTTGATATTACAACAGCTATGAATATTTTCCTAAACATCAAAAAATAAATTGTTTCCCACACAAGATGTGAATTTTCATATGCAGCATTTCTCTACACACACACTTGCACCACTTTAAAAGAACTACACATTTAAAAAAAAAAAAAAAAATTAACAGAACACTCTGGATTTACACGCTACCGATGATTTCCAACACAGGTTCTTTTGACCTTTATCTACAACTTTCACTGTACGAGGGGTGTCCAATAAGTATCCGAATTTTTATTTCTATTGATACAAAACCGTGTGCATGATCGTATGTATGCGTGAAACTATTACCGCTACTTTTGTTGAAGTGCCGTAAAAGCAGAGCGGCTTGATACTAATGTTAGGTGGCACTGTCGATCAAAAACAATGGCAGCTATGTTAAGTGTTCAGTTTGAGCAGCGAGCAGTGGTGAGATTTTTAACGAAAGAAGGATTAAGGTAGACGTGAAGTAATTTTGCTTCCTATACTTCCAACAGAAAAACTTTTGTACACATTTCCTTCATAATTAGTGTGTTCCCAAGGATGAAAATTTGACCATTGATTAAAATAGCTTCATATTGTAACTAAGAACACTTAATATTTTCTAAAACATAACCATAATTATATTAAAAATTAACAACTTTTCCTTTGCCGCCGTTGAAACCAAAAAAGATGGCGCGACCTGTACTTTGTTGACGTCAGTAGACAAACAAATTCCAAGTTATAAAATGAAGCTATTTTAATCGATGTTCAAATTCTCATCCTTGGGAACGCATTAATTGTGAAGAAAATGTGTACAGGAGTTTTTCCATTGGAAATATAGGAAGCAAAATTACTTGACGTCCGTAGACCAGGGGTGATTGTGAGGTGACACAAGAAATCCTGAAACTCTCAGCTCAGTGCCAATATACATAAAATGCATAATACGCACATATAAACTAGCTACACAACAAATAGGCCCTAGTGCTTGTGCAGTTAAACTTCACATCTTTTCTTGTACCCAATTTTCTTTCACTGTGCAAAATCCTTCAGGCATTGCATCTTTAAAATCAAATTTTGCACTTCATATTATATGTTCTCTAATCAGCAAGTTCCTGGATCATACTATGCAGCTCTGATGGGGTAGTTGCAAAAATGACTACGTCATCAGCAAAACGAAGGTGGGTTAGATAATCTCCATTAATCTTTATCCCTTTGTTTTAAAGAACTTTCAGAAGACAAAAGTGATGTTCAATGCTTTTACAAGAAATGAAGATTTATCAATTGATGGAGAAAAGCTGGAGATAACAGACACGTACGTTTATCTTGGACAGCAGATATCAAGTGAGGGTCACATTGATAAAGAAATTAATCGGCGTACAAAACTTGCCTGGAGAGCTTTTGGAAGAAACAGCATAATTTTCAAGAGCAATATGCCATTATGTCTTAAAAGAAAAGTGTTTGATCAGACAACTCAAAGCAGCATGGAGAGGTGCATGCTTGGTGTAACCAGGAGAGATAGGAAGAGGAATGCGTGGATCTGAAAAAATGACAAGAGTGGAAGACATCATGATCATCAGAGTTAAATCCCTAAAATGGCAATGGGCTGGACATACTGCCAGGAGGACAGACCATCGATGGACAGCCGAAATTTTAGATTTTATTCCAAGGGACAGGAAAAGACCCAGAAGAAGACCACATGGGAGATGGGTGGATTAAATTCGAAAGTATGCGGGAGTAACCTGGAGGAGACTAGCACAAGACAGACCATTGTGGAGGAAACTTGGGGAGACCTTCGTCCACCAGTGGGTTGATAATGATGATGAATGATGATTATATGTTAATTGAGCAGTCTATGTACACCAGTTTTACTTGCACTTGAAGCCTACAGTGGACTCCATTCAATTTCTAAAAGTAGTTAGAAAAAATAATCAAATTATTTGAACTTTCAAAATAATGAAAAGAAGCCTTCCTTTCAGCAGGCTGTTATCTTGAGAGCTTGTTTGATAACAAAAGAAGCGCACAAGGTGTCACAAATCGTCTACATTCACCATCCCCACGCACATGCAGTGTTTTTAATCAAACACTGTAATTCCCAAAGAATTTGGAACCTGAAGTTGAGTTACTATTTTGTAGCATTTTTAGAAATGAAATGTCCGAAGCATCTCAAATTCTTCTAAAACTTAAAAACCCAGATTTACGGGTTTGGAATGCGACAAAAACCCGGAATTCCGGATTACACCCGGATTACAAACAGGTCTGGTGGACGTTACAAGAAGACTTCGAATGTCACATGGTGATGGGATTATGACTTGTTCACGTGTTTATGAATGGGTTATGCAGCTCAAAGCTGGTCACGAGAGCCTTAAAAGATGAGGTTCAGGTAGGCCTAACACAGTAGTGACCTGATGAATGATGAAACGATTAAACGGGTTGACGACTTGATTAAAGGCGATTGACACATTCGTGTCCGGGACATCGCTACGGAATTAGACATCAGTAAAAGATTCTGTTGGATGAATTATTAATGAACATCTGAACTATAAGAAGATCTGTGCCAGATGGGAACTCCAAATGTTTACAGCAGTGCATAAACGCCAAAGGCTAGACATTTGCAATGAACTGCTACAGCGCTACGATATGCATTCCTGGGATGCATAATCACAGGTGATGAAATGTGGATTCAGCAGTTCGAACCAGGGACAAAACGGCAAAGCGTGCAATGGCATCATCCGAATTCGCCCCCATCAAAGAAGTTCAAAGTTGGTTTGTTATCACCCAAGGTCATGGCTACTGTCTTCTGGGACAAACATAGTATCCTTCTGGGTGAGTACTTGGCAAAAAATGAAACAATAAATGCAAAGGCCTATGTGAAGACACTGAGAAAACTTGTGCAGAATATCTGGACCAAATGGCCAACATTGGAAAACAATCAAGTGTTGCATTCAATTAATTATTCTAACACATTTCGGTGTTGAGCTTCATTATGTGATTATAATCTTACATACATATTACATATCACTAAGCTGTTCTCTGAGATTCAGAGGTTAGCTCCAAAAAGAAATACAAGGTACCAGATATTTTTGGTTGGGTACCAGAGTTTGTGTATTTAGGAAGCATGTTTGACAGAGAGAACAAGTTGGATGGTGAAATCAGTAGGCGAGTGAATTCTTCTTTGAAAGTCATAGCTGCTCTGGGAGGTTTTCACAGGAATGATGGTTTCTCTAGAGAGTCCCGCATGGCTGTGTATGAAACAGTAATTGTTCCTACTCTGATGTATGGCAGTGAAACCTGGGTACTGCATAAGAAACATAGGAGTCGTTTGTGTGCTGGAGAAATGCGTTACTTACGTGGGGTTTGTGGCAAGACAAGATATGATTGTGTGAGGAATGAAGATGTATTGCAGTTGTGTGATGTGAAGCAAAATGTTGTTAGCAAGGTGGAGACCAATATGCTTAGGTGGTTTGGCCATGTTGAAAGAATGAGTGATGAAATGCTTACAAAGAAAATCTTTTCAGCTCAAGTGGCAGAAAGGAAAGGCAGAGGAAGGCCAAGAAAGACATGGGTGGATCAGATTCAGGAGTGTCTGCATGAGAAAAAGATTATGAGTATGAAGTATATAAGATCTTGTGTAAGGTGTGTAATGGATAGTGAAGCACGAGTTGTATGTCAAGATCACTGTAAATGGAGAAGTTTGATACACCAACAATAAGTAAAAATATCTGGAAGTTTGTATTTCTTTTTGGAGCTAACCTCTGAATCTCAGAGAACAGCTTAGTGATATGTATGTATGTTTGACAGAGAGAACAAATTAGATGGTGAAATCAGTAGGCGAGTGAATTCTTCTTTGAAAGTCATAGCTGCTCTGGGAGGTTTTCACAGGAATGATGGTTTCTCTAGAGAGTCCCGCATGGCTGTGTATGAAACAGTAATTGTTCCTACTCTGATGTATGGCAGTGAAACCTGGGTACTGCAGAAGAAACATAGTAGTCGTTTGTGTGCTGGAGAAATGTGTTACTTACGTGGGGTTTGTGGCAAGATACGATATGATTGTGTGAGAAATGAAGATGTATTGCAGTTGTGTGATGTGAAGCAAAATGTTGTTAGCAAGGTGGAGACCAATATGCTTCGGTGGTTTGGCCATGTTGAAAGAATGAGTGATGAAATGCTTACTAAGAAAATATTTTCAGCCCAAACGGCAGGAAGGAAAAGCAGAGAAAGGCCAAGAAAGACATGGGTGGATCAGATTCAGGAGTGTCTGCATGAGAAAAAGATTATGAGTATGAAGTATAAAAGATCTTGTGTACGGCGTGTTATGGATATCAGTGAAGCACGAGTTGTATGTCAAGATCGCTGTAAATGGAGAAGTTTGATACGACAACAATAAGTAAAAATATCTGGAAGTTTGTATTTCTTTTTGGAGCTAACCTCTGAATCTCAGAGAACAGCTTAGTGATATGTATGTATGTTTGACAGAGAGAACAAATTAGATGGTGAAATCAGTAGGCGAGTGAATTCTTCTTTGAAAGTCATAGCTGCTTTGGGAGGTTTTCACAGGAATGATGGTTTCTCTAGAGAGTCCCGCATGGCTGTGTATGAAACAGTAATTGTTCCTACTCTGATGTATGGCAGTGAAACCTGGGTACTGCATAAGAAACATAGGAGTCGTTTGTGTGCTGGAGAAATGCGTTACTTACGTGGGGTTTGTGGCAAGACAAGATATGATTGTGTGAGGAATGAAGATGTATTGCAGTTGTGTGATGTGAAGCAAAATGTTGTTAGCAAGGTGGAGACCAATATGCTTAGGTGGTTTGGCCATGTTGAAAGAATGAGTGATGAAATGCTTACAAAGAAAATCTTTTCAGCTCAAGTGGCAGAAAGGAAAGGCAGAGGAAGGCCAAGAAAGACATGGGTGGATCAGATTCAGGAGTGTCTGCATGAGAAAAAGATTATGAGTATGAAGTATATAAGATCTTGTGTAAGGTGTGTAATGGATAGTGAAGCACGAGTTGTATGTCAAGATCACTGTAAATGGAGAAGTTTGATACACCAACAATAAGTAAAAATATCTGGAAGTTTGTATTTCTTTTTGGAGCTAACCTCTGAATCTCAGAGAACAGCTTAGTGATATGTATGTATGTTTGACAGAGAGAACAAATTAGATGGTGAAATCAGTAGGCGAGTGAATTCTTCTTTGAAAGTCATAGCTGCTCTGGGAGGTTTTCACAGGAATGATGGTTTCTCTAGAGAGTCCCGCATGGCTGTGTATGAAACAGTAATTGTTCCTACTCTGATGTATGGCAGTGAAACCTGGGTACTGCAGAAGAAACATAGTAGTCGTTTGTGTGCTGGAGAAATGTGTTACTTACGTGGGGTTTGTGGCAAGATACGATATGATTGTGTGAGAAATGAAGATGTATTGCAGTTGTGTGATGTGAAGCAAAATGTTGTTAGCAAGGTGGAGACCAATATGCTTCGGTGGTTTGGCCATGTTGAAAGAATGAGTGATGAAATGCTTACTAAGAAAATATTTTCAGCCCAAACGGCAGGAAGGAAAAGCAGAGGAAGGCCAAGAAAGACATGGGTGGATCAGATTCAGGAGTGTCTGCATGAGAAAAAGATTATGAGTATGAAGTATAAAAGATCTTGTGTACGGCGTGTTATGGATATCAGTGAAGCACGAGTTGTATGTCAAGATCGCTGTAAATGGAGAGAAGTTTGATACGACAACAATAAGTAAAAATATCTGGAAGTTTGTATTTCTTTTTGGAGCTAACCTCTGAATCTCAGAGAACAGCTTAGTGATATGTATGTATGTTTGACAGAGAGAACAAATTAGATGGTGAAATCAGTAGGCGAGTGAATTCTTCTTTGAAAGTCATAGCTGCTTTGGGAGGTTTTCACAGGAATGATGGTTTCTCTAGAGAGTCCCGCATGGCTGTGTATGAAACAGTAATTGTTCCTACTCTGATGTATGGCAGTGAAACCTGGGTACTGCATAAGAAACATAGGAGTCGTTTGTGTGCTGGAGAAATGCGTTACTTACGTGGGGTTTGTGGCAAGACAAGATATGATTGTGTGAGGAATGAAGATGTATTGCAGTTGTGTGATGTGAAGCAAAATGTTGTTAGCAAGGTGGAGACCAATATGCTTAGGTGGTTTGGCCATGTTGAAAGAATGAGTGATGAAATGCTTACAAAGAAAATCTTTTCAGCTCAAGTGGCAGAAAGGAAAGGCAGAGGAAGGCCAAGAAAGACATGGGTGGATCAGATTCAGGAGTGGTCTGCATGAGAAAAAGATTATGAGTATGAAGTATAAAAGATCTTGTGTATGGTGTGTAATGGATATCAGTGAAGCACGAGTTGTATGTCAAGATCGCTGTAAATGGAGAAGTTTGATTCGACAACAATAAGTAGAAATATCTGGTAGTTTGTATTTTTTTTTGAAGCTAACCTCTGAATCTCAGAGAACAGCTTAGTGATATATATGTATGTATGTATGTATGTATGTAGATATTTTTACTGACTGTTGTTGTATCAAACTTCTCCATTTACAGCGGTCTTGACATACAACTCGGGCTTCACTGATATCCATTACCCGCTGTACACAAGATCTTTTATACTTCATACTCAAACTTTTCCTCATGCAGACACTCCTTAATCTTATCCACCCATGCCTTTCCTTCCTGCCACTTGGGCTAAAAAGATTTTCTTAGTAAGCATCTCATCACTCATTCTTTCAAAATGGCCAAACCACCAAAGCATATTGGTCTGCACCTTGCAAACAAAATTTTGCTTCACATCACACAACTGCAACACATCTTCATTCCTCACACAATCAGACCGTGTCTTGCTGCCCCCCCCCCTTAAGTAATGCATTTCTCCAGCACACCAACAATCTTTATTGTACATATTTGTCAACCATACGGTTGTTATATTGTGTACTGTTTCTCACGTTGTATGAGTGTCGAAGTGCTCGCGGGGAAACATTCATCTTTGTCTGACACTGGGATATTATTGATGAATGCCACTGACTATTAAAAATTATTCAGTAGCATTCAACAATAATAACCCAGTGTCAGACCGATTTCCTTCAACTTGAAGGTTTGACCGTTCAATATTTTATTATTTTTTATATCATTTTTAGAATCACAACTCATTAAGAAGAATTGTTACCCACCTGTTTCAACTTATCAAGTAAAATATCATCACAAAGTGGCTGCAAGAAGTGATTACTGAAGACTTCAAGAAATTTAAGATTTCACCACGTTAAAGCTCAATATTCCGAAATTCTCCAAGAAAACGAAAATGTGAGTAACATCTTTCATTTATTTAATATTTTACCTTAATTTTTTATATTCAGTAGCATTCAACAATAATAACCAAGTGTCAGACAAAGATGAATGTTTCCCGCGAGCACTTTGGCACACGTACAACATGAGAATTAGTACACAATATAACAACTGTATGGTTGACAAATATGTACAATCAAGTGTTGTTTCAGCATGATAACGCTCACCAGCATATTGCTAAACCAGTGCAAGGAGAAATCGCAAAAAGAGGTGGACCGTTCTACCGCACCCTGCTTCTTACAGCCTGATTTTGGCACCTTCTGATTTTCATGTTTTCGGTCCCTCGAAGGATAGCCTTCGTGCCCACCACGGTGAGAGCCTGGATGATCTGTGAGTGGCTCTTCGTCAATGGATTCACAACACCCCTGCTGGTTTCTTCACAACTGGAATTAATCAACTTGTTGATCAGTGGAGGAAATGCATTGTGCTGAACGGAGAATATGTGGAAAAGTGACTGACTGTTCATACCACTATATTACACTGCTGGACAATTGCAAAGGACGGATCATAAACGGCTATATAGCGCATAAAAAAGTAAGTGTGGTTGGATGCCAAGTGAAATAAAATAATGTCAGAATGCCAGGACATTACAAGAAAGACAATTTATTGTGCTCTGAAATCCAGAAGGCTTTGGAACGTGTTCAAGGGACAAACAGGCCATTTTGTGCAGAATACGTAAACGTGAAAAAAATGCAATTACCGTCCGCAGGCGTTCCGGCGTAAGATGTCAATACGGGATATGGCCACCATGGAGGGCGATGCAAGATTCCACACGTCGTGTCATGCTTTGCACAACATTATCAAGCAGCTGTTGGGGTAATTTATCCCATTCCTCTGTCAGTGCACGGATGAGGGTGTCCTTGTTTATTGGAGGGCATTGGCGACCAGCAAGACTCCTCCCCAAAGCATCCCACACATTTTCAATGGGATTCAGATCTGGAAAACTTGCTGGCCATACGAGGCGTTGAATATCCTCGCTCTCAAGACACTCCTGCACAGCGACTGTTCGATGACATGTTGCGTTGTCGTCCATGAAAAGGAATCTATCACCGACAGCACCACGGAACATGCGAACATGAGGTAGCAGAACATCATTAATGTATCGTTGGCCAGTCATAGTCCCAGTTGGAAGCACATAGAGGGACGTACGGCCATTGATCATGATGCCAGCCCATACCATGACACTACATGTCGGATATCAGTCCCTTTCCTGTATGTTTGCTGGACAATATGCAGTACCACTATTCCGCCAGATCAGTTGTCGTCGACAATCAGACGATAGACTGTATCTACTCTCATCTGAGAAGAGGACAGCAGACCAGTCGTTATCAGTCCAATTGCGATGTTGATGGCACCATTGCAAACGGGCAGTATGGTGACGTCTGGACATTGGGATGCACACAACAGGACGGCGGGCGTATAGTCCTCCTTCATGCAAACGTCTGGCGACAGTTTTTCGGGAGATCTGCTTGCCAGTAGCAGCCATAAACTGATTTGCTACCTCACTAGCTGTGCTGCGCCAGTGTCTTTTTGTTGATAGCACTATGTACCGATCTTCTACAGGTGTCGTACTGCGAACACGACCTCCCCCGTGACGTTTGCTACACTCTCCATTTGTTTGAAATGATTTCCAAAGCCTTGAAACAACACTGTGGCTGACGTCGAACTCACTGGCAACATCTGTTATTTTTTGCCCTTCTTCAATCTTGCCAATAATACGGCCATGCGTAAAATCATGTAGGTGATGTCGGGAAGACATACTGAAAATTGCAAGTTCGTCAATTGATTCTTTCCCTTTCAACTTTGCGTTTGAACAACAACGGTCAATACTCGTCAAATCCTTTATATCTCTTATCAGAGCTATGACGTCACGAACCAGTTCGGCAATCCAAAATTTGCATACGCACAACACGTCTTACTGTATCCCGCACTTATGCCAATTTCCACATTTTCCTGCCTTCCATTTTAGGGTTGCTATCGTTGCTATTGTCATCCGTCCTTAGCAATTGTCCGGCAGTGTACATATGCAGGGCACAAAATTTGCGGTCGCCCAGTCGTCAATGGCGACCAGAAATTTATTTTTTGGCGAGTAGTAAAAATATTAAATTGTTTTCCTGTTCAGCATTTGATGCTGTTGGGGGGTATCTTAACAAAAATATTTTTAGCTCAAACAGTATCCTCACAAAAATAATTTGAACTGTGATGGTATCTTCACTTTCAGTAAAATGCCATCTTAAAAATATTTCAGTGCGAGAGGCATCTTGAGTATTGTATTTAACTGTGCTTTTTGTTTTCCGTCGTCATGAAATGTTTTCAGTAAAGCGGCCTCCGACGGAGGCGTATCAATCACTGTGTCATCACCAGCAGCCCAGCGCTCCAACGAGAGCATCTTCCGTAGCGAACGACAGCTGATGCGAAAGCTCGCTGAAAGGAACCCCAAAGCATTGTGGGAGGAAGCATTTCTTCCCCGGGTGCGTTTCTAGGTTTAACTCAGAGAGGGGATGGGCATATCGGTGAATATTCATTCCCGAAACATTCACGCATCTGTAATATGGGTGGAAATTTTCGATCTATCAGCAAAAGCGACGATGTTTTGCTAAAGAACCAAAGAATTCGCATCTTTCCCATCTGCAGCAGTTATTGGCACATCGATGAATAAATCGCCGTTCAATATATCGGTGATAGCTCCCTAATTCAACATCGAGTAACCATAATATTTGTTAAAGCGCTTGATGTATCGCTGTAAACCTCGATGCATTGGCTCCAGTAACGTCGAGGATAAGAACTCTATTTTCGGCGACGAAAAGTCGCAAAAAAAACTGCAAAAAAATCGCTAATTCGCGACATACAGGGTGTCCAGGAACTTCGTGTACAAACTTATAGGGGAGGTAGAGAACGGCGTTAGGAACCAGAATTAAATAGGAAAGCATGGGCGGAAACGTCACCCTCACGTGAGAGAAAGATACAAAGACACAGTAAGGCCACAATACAGAAAGTAGTGATGAAGCAACCTTTTCACATAACCGGGGTGTTTAATACGTACAACGCGCACATGTGGTCGGACCACGAGCAGCACAACAATGCTTCACTGTTAATGTGTGGGCGGGTTCCGTGGCGGACAGTTTAGTCCGGCCAAACATCTTACCACCTCGACTGGAAGCTCGCAAGTATCTCGTCTTTCTTCAGGAGGTTCTTCCGGAAATGCTGCACAATGTCCCCGCACATGTTCGACGCGGAATATGGTTGCAACATGATGGGGCGCCATCTCATTCCGCAAGGTGCGTACGTGACCATTTGGAACCAAGTGGAATGGGCGTGGCGGTCCCGTCGAATGGCTTCCCCAGATCACCTGATTTATCTCCTCTTGATTATTATCTCTGGAGTGCCATGAAGAGCATTGTGTACGACACGCCAGTAAATTCTGAAATGGACCTGGTGGCACGAATCTCCATCGCTGCTGACACGATCCGCGAAACGCCAGGTATCTTCGACAATGTTCGCCAATCCATGTCGCGTAGGTATCATGCGTGCATGCAAGCCAATGGGCGCAATTTCAAACACCTCTTGTGATACTTGTAAGTCCTACATTGTACTCTTTTGATGTGTAACAAAGCGTTTTACACTGCTTTCTGTATTGTGGCCTTACTGTGTCTTTGTGTCTCTTTCTCACATGAGGGAGACGTTTCCGCCCATGCTTTCCCATTTAATTCTGGTTCCTAACGCTGTTCTCTACCTCCCCTACAAGTTTGTACACGAAGTTCCAGGACACCCTGTAGAAAGGAGATATTCCCTTTCTCAGTATAAGAATACAAAAGAAAGGTGACATTTCCCAGGGGTGATTGTGAGGTGACACAAGAAACCCTGAAACTCTCAGCTCAGTACCAATATACATATAATGCACATTACGAATACTTATACATATTACGCACATGTGAACTAGCTACACAACAAATAGGTCCAGTGCTTGTGCAGTTGAACTTCGCATCTTTTCTTGTACCCAATTTTCTTTCACTGTGCAAAATCCTTCAAGCATTGCATCTTTGATGTCAAATTTTGCACTTTATATTATATGCTAATTGACCAATCTATGTGGATCAGTTTTACTTGAAGCCTACAGTGGATGCCATTCAATTTCTAAAAGTAGCTTATTGGATTAACCAAATCTAATATAATCAAATTATTTTATGTAGATGCAAATTTCAAAATAACGAAAAAAACAAAAACAAAAAGTCTTCCTTTTAGCCTTCCTTCTTGAGAGCTTATTGGATAACAAAAAAAAAAGCCTTCCTTCTTGAGAGCTTATTGGATAACAAAAAAAGCCTTCCTTCTTGAGAGCTTATTGGATAACAAAAAAGCCTTCCTTCTTGAGAGCTTGTTGGATAACAAAAAAAGCCTTCCTTCTTGAGAGCTTATTGGATAACAAAAAAAGCCTTCCTTCTTGAGAGCTTATTGGATAACAAAAAAAGCCTTCCTTCTTGAGAGCTTATTGGATAACAAAAAAGCCTTCCTTCTTGAGAGCTTGTTGGATAACAAAAAAAGCCTTCCTTCTTGAGAGCTTGTTGGATAACAAAAAAAGCCTTCCTTCTTGAGAGCTTGTTGGATAACAAAAAGCCTTCCTTCTTGAGAGCTTATTGGATAACAAAAAAAGCCTTTCTTGAGAGCTTATTGGATAACAAAAAGCCTTCCTTCCTGAGAGCTTTTTGGATAACAAAAAAAGCCTTCCTTCTTGAGAGCTTATTGGATAACAAAAAGCCTTCCTTCTTGAGAGCTTATTGGATAACAAAAAAAGCCTTCCTTCTTGAGAGCTTAATGGATAACAAAAAAAGCCTTCCTTCTTGAGAGCTTGTTGGATAACAAAAAAGCCTTCCTTCTTGAGAGCTTATTGGATAACAAAAAAAGCCTTCCTTCTTGAGAGCAATGGATAACAAAAAAGCCTTCCTTCTTGAGAGCTTGTTGGATAACAAAAAACACTCAAAAGTGTCACAAATCGTCTGCATTCACCATCCGCGCGGACATGCGGTATTTTTAATCAAACACTAATTCCCAAAGAAAATGGAACTTAAACTTTTAGTTAGCATTTCGTAGCATTTTTAGAAATGAAATGTCCAAAGCATCTCAAATTTTTTTAAGACTTAAAAAACCCGGATTTACGGGTTTGGAATGTGACAAAACTCCGGAATTCCGCGCTACACCCGGATTACAAACAGGTCTGATTTCCTTTCCCTGTATAAGAATACGAAAAAGACAAATATTCATTTACTTATCGCAGAATTTTTTTTGAGTTGATTGCACTATTGCAGTTTCAAACATCGGTCATGAAACCTGTATTTTCCGATTTTTTGGAGAGGGCGGGGGAGCACTTGTCGTTTCCTGTAACATCGAGGAAAAGAACTCAATTTTCGGTGATGAAACATCGAGCAAAACGGCAAAAAAAGTCCCTAATTCATGGCCTAAGATTATATTTAAAAGAATGCAGCAAAGAGAAATTCATTTACTTCACATAGAAAATATTCTTTTGCAGTTTCTAACGTCGATTATCACTTGCAAAAACGTCGATTCTCAAAAACACTGCTATTTTTCCTCATCCGTACTCCGATTAATCTTTGCTGTACCAGCCAGGATTCCGAGAAACATATTTATGTACATATGAGGAAAAGGAGCCTGGCGGTGGAGGTGTTGACGATTTGCTTTATGGGGTGATTGGGTCGTGGTGCATGACTGACATTTGTTTAAATGTTATTTTAGTTATTTCTTTTCCTCCAGCACTCAAAAATATTTGCTTTTGATTACTTTCCTGGTTTAATACAACCTGGAGGGTTATTATTAATTACTAATATTTTCTGAGATCTCAGCTGTAGAACAATTGCAGATTTGTATATATATATATAAATATTTGCATACGTTTATCTTGGACAGCATATATCAAGTGAGGGTCACATTGATGAAGAAATTAATCGGCGTACAAAACTTGCCTGGAGAGCTTGTGGAAGAAACAGCATAATTTTCAAGAGCAATATGCCATTATGTCTTAAAAGAAAAGTGTTTGATCAATGCATCCTTCCAGTGCTTACGTATGGTGCAGAGACGTGGACCTTAACTAAAAGAGACATACAAAGGCTGCAGACAACTCAAAGCAGCATGGAGATGTGCATGCTTGGTGTAACCAGGAGAGATAAGAAGAGGAACTCGTGGATCCGAAAAATGACAAGAGTGGAAGACATCATGATCAGAGTTAAATCCTTGAAATGGCAATGGGCTGGACATACTGCCAGAAGGACAGACCATCGATGGACAGCCGAAATTTTAGATTGGATTCCAAGGGACAGGAAAAGACCCAGAAGGAGACCTCATGGGAGATGGGTGGATGAAATTCGAAAGTATGCGGGAGTGACATGGAGGAGACTGGCACAAGACAGACCGTTGTGGAGGAAACTTGGGGAGACCTTCGTCCAGCAGTGGACTGATAATGGTTGAAAATGATGATGATGATGATGATATATTTGGAGGGTGCCTTTCAGTCGCTGAGCTGGGAAAACAAGGGGATAAAGATTAATGGAGATTATCTAACCCACCTTCGTTTTGCTGATGACATAGTCATTTTTGCAACTACCCCATCAGAGCTGCAGAGTATGATCCAGGAACTTGCTGACAAGAGTAAAGAAGTGGGATTAAAAATGAACTTTCAGAAGACAAAAGTGATGTTCAATGCTTTTACAAGAAATGAAAATTTATCGATTGATGGAGAAAACTGGAGATAACAGACACGTACGTTTGTCTTGGACAGCAGATATCAAGTGAGGGTCACATTGATGAAGAAATTAATCGGCGTACAAAACTTGCCTGGAGAGCTTTTGGAAGAAACAGCATAATTTTCAATAGCAATATGCCATTATGTCTTAAAAGAAAAGTGTTTGATCAATGCATCCTTCCAGTGCTTACGTATGGTGCAGAGACGTGGACCTTAACTAAAAGAGACATACAAAGGCTGCAGACAACTCAAAGCAGCATGGAGAGGTGCATGCTTGGTGTAACCAGGAGAGATAAGAAGAGGAACTCGTGGATCCGAAAAATGACAAGAGTGGAAGACATCATGATCAGAGTTAAATCCTTGAAATGGCAATGGGCTGGACATACTGCCAGAAGGACAGACCATCGATGGACAGCCGAAATTTTAGATTGGATTCCAAGGGACAGGAAAAGACCCAGAAGGAGACCTCATGGGAGATGGGTGGATGAAATTCGAAAGTATGCGGGAGTGACATGGAGGAGACTGGCACAAGACAGACCGTTGTGGAGGAAACTTGGGGAGACCTTCGTCCAGCAGTGGACTGATAATGGTTGAAAATGATGATGATGATGATGATGATATATTTGGAGGGTGTCTTTCAGTCGCTGAGCTGGGAAAACAAGGGGATAAAGATTAATGGAGATTATCTAACCCACCTTCGTTTTGCTGATGACATAGTCATTTTTGCAACTACCCCATCAGAGCTGCAGAGTATGATCCAGGAACTTGCTGACAAGAGTAAAGAAGTGGGATTAAAAATGAACTTTCAGAAGACAAAAGTGATGTTCAATGCTTTTACAAGAAATGAAGATTTATCAATTGATGGAGAAAAGCCGGAGATAACAGACACGTATGTTTATCTTGGACAGCAGATATCAAGTGAAGGTCACATTGATGAAGAAATTAATCGGCGTACAAAACTTGCCTGGAGAGCTTGCGGAAGAAACAGCATAATTTTCAATAGCAATATGCCATTATGTCTTAAAAGAAAAGTGTTTGATCAATGCATCCTTCCAGTGCTTACGTATGGTGCACAGACGTGGACCTTAACTAAAAGAGACATACAAAGGCTGCAGACAACTCAAAGCAGCATGGAGATGTGCATGCTTGGTGTAACCAGGAGAGATAAGAAGAGGAACTCGTGGATCCGAAAAATGACAAGAGTGGAAGACATCATGATAAGAGTTAAATCCTTGAAATG
The DNA here is from genome assembly GCA_039090855.1 of Macrothele yani. NCBI lineage: Eukaryota > Metazoa > Arthropoda > Arachnida > Araneae > Macrothelidae > Macrothele > Macrothele yani. The sequence continues at coordinate 220,251,460 of CM077034.1, forward strand.
GCAATGGGCTGGACATACTGCCAGAAGGACAGACCATCGATGGACAGCCGAAATTTTAGATTGGATTCCAAGGGACAGGAAAAGACCCAGAAGGAGACCTCATGGGAGATGGGTGGATGAAATTCGAAAGTATGCGGGAGTGACATGGAGGAGACTGGCACAAGACAGACCGTTGTGGAGGAAACTTGGGAGACCTTCGTCCAGCAGTGGACTGATAATGGTTGAAAATAATGATGATATATTTGAAGGGTGCCTTTCAGTCGCTGAGCTGGGAAAACAAGGGGATAAAGATTAATGGAGATTATCTAACCCATCTTCGTTTTGCTGATGACATAGTCATTTTTGCAACTACCCCATCAGAGCTGCAGAGTATGATCCAGGAGCTTGCTGACAGGAGTAAGGAAGTGGGATTAAAAATGAACTTTCAGAAGACAAAAGTGATGTTCAATGCTTTTACAAGAAATGAAGATTTATCGATTGATGGAGAAAAGCTGGAGATAAGAGACACTACGTTTATCTTGGACAGCAGATATCAAGTGAAGGTCACATTGATGAAGAAATTAATCGGCGTACAAAACTTGCCTGGAGAGCTTTTGGAAGAAACAGCATAATTTTCAATAGCAATATGCCATTATGTCTTAAAAGAAAAGTGTTTGATCAATGCATCCTTCCAGTGCTTACGTATGGTGCAGAGGCGTGGACCTTAACTAAAAGAGACATACAAAGGCTGCAGACAACTCAAAGCAGCATGGAGAGGTGCATGCTTGGTGCAACCAGGAGAGATAAGAAGAGGAACTCGTGGATCCGAAAAATGACAAGACATCATGATCAGAGTTAAATCCCTGAAATGGCAATGGGCTGGACATACTGCCAGAAGGAGAGACCATCGATGGACAGCCGAAATTTTAGACTGGGTTCCGAGGGACAGGAAAAGACCCAGAAGAAGACCACATGGGAGATGGGTGGATGAAATTCGGAAGTATGCGGGAGTGACATGGAGGAGACTGGCACAAGACAGACCGTTGCGGAGGAAACTTGGAGAGACCTTCGTCCAGCAGTGGATTGATAATGGATGATGATTTGCATACACAATTATTAAAACAGAAAACTTGCTGCAAATTCACTGTCTCACTCTTTCACTGTCTCTTGCATGTCACAGTGGTGTGATGGCGAGTGAAATTGTTTTTTTTTTTTTTTTTGACTAGCAAAGTTAGACCTGAAATTTTGAGCCCTGACATATGTGAGTATCATATTTATGCATCCTGTATTTTTTATTTCTCTCCTGTAACTGATAGGGATAAAAATCCGGATACATATCAGACACCCCTTTTATATTAGGGCAAATACAAATAATGTGAAATAGTAGTTTAAAGCTTTAAATTATGGATGAAGAAAGACACCTTTTTACTGAATTTCCATTTTAAATATTGACACACATATCACCAATCAAAATAAAAGCAAAAATATGGCCATGTGATGAAAAAGAGACAGATGTATAATTACTTCAATCTCCTTAAAGCACTTCCAGAAACTATGCTTCCAATAATTCACATATATCCTAGGGATGTTAGCGCTACATGCCACATGGTTCATTAAAGTCTTCACACTTCACTATAGATGCAATTTTACTCCATCTGGGATCTAAACTTGCCTTGCCACACCACCTACACAAGGAAAACAAAACAAGAATTTTAAACACTGTAACAGATGCATCAAGAAATTACACAATAGAATCAGACGTGCAAACTTTCAACAACTGAAATCTGCAAAAACAAGAAAGTTGACACCGAATTTTCGGGTGTAAAAAAGCACGTCTTTTGAATCCGTTCTGACGCAAATTAAATTTATCAAAGCTATTCAAAGTCAATGGAACCGGTATGGAAAACTATAGATCTGACCAAAGAAAGAAGATTTTCAATCGGGTTTTTAATCCCTCAGATATTGCTGTAAATGGAATCGTGAGCTCTTAGAAACAGAGATATTAGACAAAAATAAGATGTGACTTTACGTCCCCTGGTGGGAAAACCATGCATTATTTTAGGAAGAAAGTATTCTCAATGGGTTTATCCGTCTACGCGGTATCGGCCGAAAAAAAAAAAAAAATTAGTCAAGTTTTCAGAAGCCCAGATTTTGCACAACAAATAACATATGACCCATGGTGGCTAAACCATTCTTTACCAAACATTAGAAATTATGTGAAAAATATTTTCCATCAGGTCTGGTATGCGATACAGGAAGAATTTTTCAAATCGGAGCTTTAGGAGCAGAAATAACGCAGAAAACGCAATTTACCTTTGTGCCCCCTAGCGGAAAGTCTATGATTTACTTGAAAATTTTGAATTTATAGGAAAAACATTTCGCATTGGAAACACTATCCACCAAAGAAGGAATTTTTCAAATCGGACTCTTAGAAGTAGAGATATTGACAAAAATAAGATATACATCTACGCACCCTGGCGTAGAGAAACCATGCATTTTTTCAAGAAAAAAATTTTCCTTAAAGGTTTGTCGAGATGAGTAGTATCGGTCAACAAACGACGTTTTTTTCAATCGAGAATTTAGAAGCTCATATTTTGCTGCAAATACAACAGAAGCGGAAATTAAGATTTACGCCCCCTGGTGGCCAAACTATTTTTTTACAAAAATTAGAAATTATGTGCAAACGATTTCCCATCAGGAGCTGTATCCGGTGCAGAAAGAAGTTTTCAAATTGGAAATTTAGAAGCAGAGATATAGGGGGAAACGCAATTTACCGCTACGCCCCCTAGCGGAAAGTCTATGAACTACTTGAAAATTTTGAAATTATATGAAAAACATGTCACACGGAAAACACTATCCAACAAAGAAGGAATTTTTCAAATTGGACTCCTAGAAGTAGAGTTATTGACAAAAATAAGATGTACATCTACGCCCCCTGGCGGAGAAACTGTGCAATATTTTAAGAAGAAAATATTCCAAAAGGTTTATCGATGTGAGTGGCATCAGTCCACGAAAAAATTTTTTAATCGATATTTTAGAAGCAACGATTTTATGGCAAATACATCAGAAGCAAAAATTAACACTTACGCCCCTGGTGGCCAAAGTATTCTTTACCAAAAATTTGAAATTATATGCAAAAGATTTTCCATCAGGAGATGTATCCGCTGAAGAAAAAAATTTCAAATCGGAGTTTTAGAAGAAGAGTTACGGGGAAAATGTAATTTACTTTTACGCCCCCTAGCGGAAAATCTATGCGTAATTTGAAAAAGTTAGTATATCTAAAATACTCTTCGACATAAATGGAATCGAAAGATATAAATTTTTTTCAATCGGATGTTTAGAAGCAAATATGTGGAATAAAACGTATTTTTGAATTCGACATCATCTGCATTGACGCCCTGTACTGGCAAAATTGTACATCGTAAAAAAAACAAAATAAAGGATCATCATTTGCATATTTCAAGCTTCCCAATGCAAAAAGAATTTTTCAAATCGGACTAACAGTTGCTGAGATATCTTGGGTACAGACGGACGGACAAACCGATAGCAGAAGCACGATCTTTTTTTACAAAAGACGTGCTAACACATAGAAAAACAAAACAAGAATTTTAAACATTGTAACAGATCCATCAAGAAATTACACAATAGAATCAGACTTGCAAACTTTCAACAACTGAAATCTGTAAAAAAAATATTCAGTGACCACTCAATCAAAATTTTGATTCATGCATTGAATATATTAAATGTTTCAAACACACAGACAAAAGCTGATATATTATGCAAAATTTTGTCAATTTAAATTGATTTCATATGTGATATTTCAGGTATTTAGAACTACAACCCCTGCAAAAATTATGGAATCACTGCCACATGAACATGGAGGCACATAGTACTGAATATGTAGAAACGACACAAAGGAAGTAAGCGAAACAAAAAATTGTTTAAGGAAAGCTGCGCGTCTAAGCTACAAACAACAGGACTCATATAAAGGAACATACAATATCTGGCTGAAATACATAATGATGTGTAACACGAGCTTTGATAACAGCCTGGATCATTTGAGGCATACACAGTGCGTCAAAGAATTTTTAAGACTGGGTCTGTAAATGAAATAGAAACAAGAAATTATAATTTGTTTTGGTTTGTAATTCAAAATAAGTCCCTCCGGCTTCAATACACTTGTTACAGCGATTTAATAATGATTCGAATGCCTGTTTCAGTTCACTTTGCGGAATTGCCTCCAAAGCACGCGTCGAAGCTGTTTGTATGATCGAAATATCGTCAAAATAACACCCTTTTAACGTCATTTTAAGTTTTGGGAATATAGAAAAGTCGCATCAGGCGAATACGGTGGATGATTCAACACACAGGCGTTATTTTTCGCCAAAAATGTACGAACAAGAAGTGAGGTGTGACTGGGTGCATTATCGTGCAACAAACACCAACTGTTTACATCCCGATATTCTGGACGAATGCGCCGAATTCTGCCCATCAAACACCTCAAAACATTTAAATAAAACTCACCAGCAATTGTTTGTCCACTTGGAACAAATTCTTTGTGGATAATACCCTTACTATCAAAGAATGTAATGAGCATTGTTTTGATTTTCGATGGAACTTTTCTTGTTTTTTTTGGCTTGTGGTGAGTTTTTTGACTTCCATTCCGCACTTTGTCGCTTTGTTTTTGGGATCATATTGAAAACACCATGTTTCATCAAATGTAACAATCGATCTTAAGAAGTTTGGATCATTTTCAGCGGCTGAAATGATGTCTCTGCAATGTGCACTTCTCCTTGATTTTTGTTCATTGGTTAACGTGTGTGGAACAAATTTAGCAGACTTTTGCTTTGCTCAAATCTTCATGCAGGATGGTTCGAATCGTTTCTTTGTTGATGTTTAAAGACTCTTCCATCATTCTTAGTGACGCACATCGATTGTTAGCCACGAAATCACGCACTTTTTCAATAATCTCAGGTGTCCTAGATGAACTTGGTCTTCCGGTATGCTTATCATCTTCTAGCGTCACTCTTCCGTCAAAAAACGTTTATGCCACAGGAAAACAATTGATCTACTTAAACAAAACTCACCGTAAACTTGTTTCATCATTTGGTACGTTTCCAAGGCACTTTTACCAAGTTTTGCGTTAAATTTAATAACAGCCCTTTGTTCCATCTTAATAATTCAACATGAAAAAAATTTTACTTCTCTAATGAGCGTCCGTTTTGTTTGAGTTACTTTAACAACTGCGCAGTACTTTTGGCAGAAAGCAAGCAGATGGTCACGGTTTATAACGCATTCGCGATTACACTGGTGGCGCCACTGTAGGCTGAAATCAAAAGTCAGTCTTAAAAATTCTTTGACTCACTGTGTATATAGGTGCAAAATGGAATTTTAGTCAAGTGGCCAGTGAGTCCAAAAAAGTTAGTGGCCACAAAAAAAAAAAAAAAACTGACTGGTAAGTTAACAAATCTTAGTGGCCAAAAAGAAGCCTCCAGCATAATAAAATAAGAGGGGTGATTAATGGGAACTTTAATGTAACTGCTATTATTTACATGGATGGGTCGTTACCTGAACATAAAAAGCCACTCACTGCACAAAATAAGAACCATAGAGACGCGGATGGCTTAGTGGTTAGCGAGTTAGACTATGAATGCAAGGTTCTCAGGTTCGAACCTGGGCTGATCTTTCAGAGATGGTGTGATTTACTAACAATCGCTGAATATCCGCCGTGCATCGGACGAGCACGTTAAGTGACGGCCCCCAGGCTGGAACCCACTGGTTAAATGGGTATCCTTTCCTATGCCCCCCCCCTGAAATTCTCTCACCCCTCTATGTGCAAATACTTGTACGGTGGCGCCATCTACTGTACTCTAGTCTCACTACAAACTGTTCTGTCAAAGTCGCTAAACTTGCTCTCATTCCTTTCGTTTCTGTGTCCTGCCCAAAAGGCGATCTCGCTGTAGGTGGCTGGGACCTAAACTCTACTCACTGTGAACGAAAGTCCTACAAGAAGACGGTGGCGCCATCTACTGTACTCTAATCTTACTACAAACTGTTCTGTCAAAAGTCGCTAGACTTGCTCTCATTCCTTCCGTTTCTGTGTCCTGCCCAAAAGGCGATCTCGCTGTAGGTGGCTGGGATCTAAACTCTACTCACTGTGGACGGAAGTCCTACAAGAAGATGGTGGCGCCATCTACTGTACTCTAATCTCACTACAAACTGTTCTGTCAAAGTCGCTAGACTTGCTCTCATTCCTTACGTTTCTGTGTCCTGCCCAAAAGGCGATCTCGCTGTAGGTGGCTGGGACCTAAACTCTACTCACTGTGGACGGAAGTCCTACAAGAAGACGGTGGCACCATCTACTGTACTCTAATCTCACTACAAACTGTTCTGTCAAAGTCGCTAGACTTGCTCTCATTCCTTACGTTTCTGTGTCCTGCCCAAAAGGCGATCTCGCTGTAGGTGGCTGGGACCTAAACTCTACTCACTGTGGACGGAAGTCCTACAAGAAGACGGTGGCACCATCTACTGTACTCTAATCTCACTACAAACTGTTCTGTCAAAGTCGCTAGACTTGCTCTCATTCCTTCCGTTTCTGTGTCCTGCCCAAAAGGCGATCTCGCTGTAGGTGGCTGGGACCTAAACTCTACTCACTGTGGACGGAAGTCCTACAAGAAGACGGTGGCACCATCTACTGTACTCTAATCTCACTACAAACTGTTCTGTCAAAGTCGCTAGACTTGCTCTCATTCCTTCCGTTTCTGTGTCCTGCCCAAAAGGCGATCTCACTGTAGGTGGCTGGGACCTAAACTCTACTCACTGTGGACGGAAGTCCTACAAGAAAATGACAAATACAATAGAAAATAAAAAATAAATAAAAACCATTTTGTAAATATTTTTTTCCCTGTAGGTTTACTCATTCCCAAAACATCGATAGTATCGGCGAAAATTTACCACACATCAGTGAAAACCTCAATGTTTCGATGTATTTGCTAATAAGCTGATGAATTCGTACTTTTCCATCTGCAGCAATAAATGGGCACAACAGTGGACAAAATCTCTGCTCAATATAATGGTGATTACTCACCAAATCAAAAACGAGTAACCAAAAATACCTGTTAAAACACTTGACGTATCGGTGGAAACCTAGATGTTTTTTTGATAGATCGGTTCCTGTAGCATCGAAGAAAACAACTTTATTTCGTCCATGAAACATCAAACAAAACAGCCAATTCACGACATAAAAATATGGTATTCCCTTCCTCTTAACAAGAATGCAACAAAAAAAGAAATTAATTTACATTATGCAGAAAATATTCTTTACCAGTAAGTAACAGCGGTAATGAAGCCTCGATGTTTTTCCGATATATTGGTTTCTGAAACATTGAGGTTTAAGCACTTTTAGTGCTAAATGAAATGTGACTGTATATGCCAGAAATGCTAAGCCATTTTCTTGGAAATTGCAAGCTTCAAGAAGCGCTTCCATTTTCCTAGAAATTGCAAGCTTCGCTGAGGTTTGTGATTGTGTCGGTTTGTTTGGGAAAAAAGAAATGAATAATGTCAAGAGTTTCTAGTAATAAAACCCATTTCGTGCAAAGTCCGCAAGAAAAATAAACATGCCATTGTCATTAGACCGCGAGTTGAGCATCATCGCACTTTGAACGGGGCTCAAAAAGGTGATTTTCGACTGTGTAACGTTCTATAATTCAAAATTCTACGTGAACAGCCCTGCCTTAACTGTAGTAGGAAACGTTTTGGCTAAAACTAGCCTTCCTCCCATCACATGGCGAAAGTGGAAAGACTAGAGCGAACGTGAATTTATCATATGATTCTTACAGACTGTATATTCTCACGATTTTTTCAATAATATTGCTGTTTGACGGTATGATTCGAGGTGATTTCATTTCAAAACAATATCAGCGTTTGAATTACCTAGTGCTCTGCGTGCCATTGGCCAGTAAAACTTCCTTCGGACCACTGAACTATTGATTTTATTGGCCCGGATGACCAGTAATTATTTTTTTTTTTTTTTTTTTTTTTTAATTTTCACAAGTAAAATAATTCATTTCTATTTCTTTTACTTTGTTGTACGGTTTTCTTTTTAGGCTGCAAACTAGTGATAAGTTCATGAAATGCTGTTGGATATGAGATTTTTATTTTTTTAATCACTAATGATTTGTGTAAATAGTGAAAGAAACAAATATTGAAAGGCAGTTTCACAGTGCTTGTCTTGTAAGGGCAAGCGCTGCTTTTTGTTACCTCCGTCCCACCATTCCTAATGAGCAGAAGTAAGCAAAATAAATATTCTGCTCTTCCTCGGATTCACCCACTCTAGTGAATGCAGCAGATGCTGACACAAGCCAACCAAAGCACCAAGAAAACGGTACTTACGTATTAACGCCACTGCAGCAGAAGTTGTGATAATGCGCCAATAAAGAACAATCTTGTTGTTCGCACGCGCAGGCAAAGTAGTCAATCGGATTTCGGTGGAAAATGTGCCAATATAGAGTTCAACATAGATTCAAAACAGTCTCCATTTTCTTTCACCTGATGCTGTCGTCGTATGAACGTATTAACGCCACCGCAGCTACAGATTTGGCGGTTTAAGTGCCGTCTACACCTAAAATTTTTGCTACAAATCATAAAATAAAACACTTTATTTAAAAACAAAGTAATCAATCGGATTTCGGTGGACATAAAGGCAACAAAGAATCCAAAATATAAATGCCTGCGCGTGCGAACAACAAGATTGCTCTTTATTAGCGCATTAGCACAACTTCTGCTGCGGTGGCGTTAATACGTAAGTACCAAGAAAACACACTAGCAGACGAGGTCAATTGGACGCTTGAAGGTAATTTTTGCAAAAGAACAATTCACACGAAGCATTGTTCAATGGAAAACTAAAACTACCTTCATGGGGAAAGTGGGAGGGATAAGCAATTAAAGACTAAATTAAGGAAAAGGAAGCTAAACCCTAAACAATAAAACATATAAAAGGCTGCTAATGTATGTGAATTTTTGCACCCTTGGAGTCTTCTCATTCTCTTCTTACTTAAAAACAGATTCGAAATGCATGCTTACTCTTGCTATATCACCAATCCATAGGAATCTTATTTTGGAAACATTCTTTGCCCTATGAGTTGCACTTTCAAATTAGATGTATTGAAAACAAATATTGGAGATAATTCTACTGAAGTGATAACATTATAGTGTTCTCCCTAGAGCCTTTTTACTGGATGGCTCACCCAGCTGATTTTCTCTGCTGCCCAGCTAAATTTCCTTGAATGAAAGTTTTCACTACGCACATAATAGAAAGCGTGGAAACTTGTCCCCACATACACAATAAATATATTGATGAAAACTGGCTGAAATCTGTGTCTAATGATTTATTAGTGAAATACATTTTTAATCTTTTTTGAACAATTTCTAATGTTGTTTATCATGCTAAGTTACATTAATGCTTACCACACCGCTAAGGATGTTAATAAGTATAATAATATTAAGCAACACATTTTTTCTCTCGATTGGGGAAAGGAGTTGTTAAAAGTATCATCCAGCTAAAATTTCTTGCCACCCAGCTGTAAAAAAATCACTACATTATTTTCTAAATATATTGTAGATGTCGAAGTTTTTTTTATATTTTTTTTTACGGACCAGTAATTATTTTGTTGGACCAGTGGCTTACAAATTCTAGTGGTCCGCTGGGCCAGTAAAAAAATTATTTCTAATTCGAACACTGAATATGATTAATAAAATGATATGATCATTCACGCAGATATCTGCTGTTTGATTCGGGAACTACTTGGATCAAAATCGAGTGCTGATCATGCAGCCCACCGTGCTTTTAGCACAACACGCGCAGGCCGAAGAATAGATAGCCATCCCACCAAAAGTTCAAAAACGTCGAGGTTTTTTGCCACCCCTAGTTAGGACCGGTTTCACTTTCTTTTACCTTTTACTACCGAATTATCGTATTTTTGTAAATTGGCACTAAAAATAACAAATGGCCAATCTGGCAACCACTAAAATAAATTTAATCACCAAAGTTGCCAGTTGATCGCCGAGTGGCAAGTGCTAATTTACACTTATAGAGGCATAGATGTCACTAATGAAAAACAATTCCTATTAGTAGTTATAATTCTAACTATTATATCATCATCATCATCATTGTCAACCATTATCAATCCACTGCTGGACGAAGGTCTCCCCAAGTTTCCTCCACAACGGTCTGTCTTGTGCCAGTCTCCTCCATGTCACCCCTGCATACTTTCGAATTTCATCCACCCATCTCCCATGTGGTCTTCTTCTGGGTCTTTTCCTGTCCCTTGGAATCCAATCTAAAATTTCGGCTGTCCATCGATGATCTGTCCTTCTGGCAGTATGTCCAGCCCATTGCCATTTCAGGGATGTGGAACTATTATATAGCTCTAATTATTCTAATATTCTCTTTAACGTGCAATATTTCAAAGTAACTTGTACAATATTCTAGCAGATAATGCTTACCTTGGCATTCCTTGCTAGCGATGAGACATTTCACACACGTGTTTTCCGGTCTTTGTTGATGCTATTGTCCTAAAGTCCGTTGTCCGACATGAGTAGCTTTCCTTCAACACACTTTCCGCTGGGCATTCTCGTTGGATCTTCGCTTTAGGGTTTAATCACATCAATTTGTACCGTTCTTTATTCTCAAAAATTTTCACCCAATCTCTGGGCACCCTAAGGAGAGTTGCAACTTTACCACCGATGTTCGTGGTTAACTTCGCGCAAATGGAGTCCGATACTCCTTCTTGCCATTCGTCGGATATACTTTCTTGGATATATTTCGTTATCAAGCCCGGCTAGCGCCATCTATGTTTCATAAAGATAACTTTTTTTCTTTTTTTTTTATTTCTTTCCTAGAAAACCGGGATAGGAAAAGAAATTAAAAATGATGGCTTGATAAATCAAGCGGAGCTTCCTGCTGCAAGAACACGTTAACAGATGTAAACAAAGGAAGAGTAGCAGATAAAAAAAGACAAAGTTTAGATGAAGGATTTCCAATCATACTTGCAAGGTTCTTATACCGTGAATGAGCTTCTTCATTGTCACTGAAATAATGTTCTAGAGCCTCCGACTGTTATAAAATTCTGTCAATGGATTCCAAAAGTGATAACCAGCGAGTATTGACATGCTTTAGAATTTTGTTTGGTTTAGTACCACAAACAGCTTGACTCAGTTTTAGATTGTGTTTCCTCTTTGAACTTTTCTCCAGAAAAAAGTACAACTGTATCAGAAACTGCTCAACATTAAATCCTTTCAGTTGAGTAGCAGATTTCTGTGCAGATAAATTTACTAAATGGCATGAACATCGCTGCACTATGTTAGCAGGCTGAACCTTCTTTCTGTGAGAAACAACACCTTTTACTTGACCTACCATAGTGTTAGCATTGTCACAGGAAAATGACACACAGTTGCTCCACGAGATATTTTTTTTAAAAAAACTCATTGTCCAAAACGTTGATATTCTTTCACCTGTATTATTACTTGATTCAACCAATGATAACAAAACAGTTGAATTTTTCCCTATTTTTTGTCAAAATATGTTATTGTAATGAGATACAGTTTATTTGCTTGAGGATCATTACTTCCGTCCGTAGATAGAGAAAAAGAATTTTTTAAACTTCAGATACGATGTTACTTGTAGAAACACTGGCCATGTGCTGAATTAGTGCAGTAGCCTTGGTTCTTCCACACGAATATTTTTTTGCGATCGCGGAATCGGAAAACATGGCTGGAAATAACGGTTTCTCAAGCCTTCAGTTTTCGGAAATTTATCCAACATATTTCAAGCTGAAATACAAATATTTATGGAATAAAATGATATCTAACAATACTGGGTAGAGGAAACATCACGAGCCGCCCGGTGGCGCAGTGGTATAAGCAATGGCTTCTGATCATTCGTCTGACAGGGGTCCGGGTTCGAATCCCGGTGAGGCACGGATGTTGTGTTTGTCTTACGGCACTGGCTCTCTCCCTTCCCTGGAGCCTGTTACCTAATTTTTTTTTTTTTTTTTTTTTTGATTGGAGGTTTAACGACCACCGTGAGCAACTCAATGGGCTATAAGCAGTCGCCGGTCCCTAATTTAGGGTCACTGGTTCCAGGGAAGGGAGAGAGCCAGTGCCGAAAGACAAACACAACATCCATGCCTTACCGGGATTCGAACCCGGACCCCTTCGGACGAATGATCAGAGGCCATCGCTTAGACCACTGCGTCACCGGAGCGGCTTACCCTAAATTAGGGACGGGCGACTGCTTATAGCCCATTGAGTGCCTCACGGTGGTCTTTAAACCTTCAACAAAAAAAAAAAAAAAAAAAAAAACATCGCGAAAAAAAAAATTACGATTACCAGAGAAATCTTACCTCCGTCTACTTTCCGTTTTCGAAGTGTGAAATCCCGAAATTCCGTCCTCCGACGGAGAAAACGACACCCCCCCACCCCACCCCACGCCGCCACCACCAATCCTCCCAAAATTTAAGTTCAGTTATGCATCGAATTCGTACATGGTCCAAATGATAACAAAAAAAGACGGAATTCCTCGAATCAGCGTGAGAATCTCGTCGCCGAAGATTACGGGAAAATTTTCGGGCGGCCTAACTTCCGTTTTCGGAAATCGTTGCCTACAATTTCAAGCTGAAATTATGCAATGAAATTATATTTAACAATACTGAACAGAAGCAACATCGGGAGAGGAAAAAAAATACGATTACGGCAAAAATCTGCACTTCGTTTAACTTCCGTTTCCGAACGTTTAAAAAGACAAAACAACGTCCCCAGACGGAATACGACCCCCCCCCCCCCAAACTAATATCCCGAAAATGTCTTCACTTTTGCATCGATCTCGACGAAAATGACAAAAAGAAAAAAAAACGGAGGGGACTCCGCGAATCCGCGGAAGAATCTCACGTACGAATTAACCGCTGAATCGATTTCGAATGTCGTAAGATAACGCTAAAATATCGATGACCGGTATATTTTAACTTTTGGCGCAAAATTGGCACAGATTTCGTCGAAATGGCGATTTTTTAGCAGAATGGCGCAAGAACAACATTTTGGTGCGGGCTGGCGCAATTGGCGCAGGTCTGGCAGCCCTGAACGTAGCATTTAATTTTTTCTGCCCCAGAAAAACTTGAAGAATCAACAAAAATTTTTAATCATGAAAGAAATACGGGATTACGCCATATAATACAAATTTTGAAGATGACAATCCGATTTTTGGCGTAAATGTGGCAAGAATGGTAAGCCAGATAATATCCGAAAACTTGAAAATTTTCATCGTCCTGGAGCGGGACTCGAACCCGCGTCTCCCAGAAAACGCCTAGGTATGCTAACCACTACACCACCCAGAACGACCAAGTTTCAAGTTTCCGATCAATTTGAATTTAACCATCACAGGATTCGCTAGTCGAAGCAACCGGCATTCATGTTTAGCGAATCTGGAGGTTAAGAATCTTATCCCGTGTTTGCCCGGACAAGCAGATAAACCATGAAAGAAATACGGGATTACGCCATATAATACAAATTTTGAAGATGACAATCCGATTTTTGGCGTAAATGTGACAAGGATGGTAAGTCAGATAATGTCCGAAAACTTGAAAATGTTCATCGTCCTGGAGCGGGACTCGAACCCGCGTCTCCCAGAAAACGCCTAGGTATGCTAACCACTACACCACCCAGAACGACCAAGTTTCAAGTTTCCGATCAATTTGAATTTAACCATCACAGGATTCGCTAGTCGAAGCAACCGGCATTCATGTTTAGCGAATCTGGAGGTTAAGAATCTTATCCCGTGTTTGCCCGGAGAAGCAGATAAATCATGAAAGAAATACGGGATTACGCCATATAATACAAATTTTGAAGATGACAATCCGATTTTTGGCGTAAATGTGACAAGGATGGTAAGTCAGATAATGTCCGAAAACTTGAAAATGTTCATCGTCCTGGAGCGGGACTCGAACCCGCGTCTCCCAGAAAACGCCTAGGTATGCTAACCACTACACCACCCAGAACGACCAAGTTTCAAGTTTCCGATCAATTTGAAATTAATCATCACAGGATTCGCTAGTCGAAGCAACCGACATTCATGTTTAGCGAATCTGGAGGTTAAGAATCTTATCCCGTGTTTCCCGGAGAAGCAGATAAATCATGAAAGAAATACGGGATTACGCCATATAATACAAATTTTGAAGATGACAATCCGATTTTGGGCGTAAATGTGACAAGGATGGTAGGACGATGAAAATTTTCAAGTTTTCAAATATTATCTGACTTACCATCCTTGTCACATTTACGCCAAAAATCGGATTGTCATCTTCAAAATTTGTAAAAATTTTGAAATTCATGAAAATTTGCTTTTTATCTCAGAAAATTAAATCAAATAGCGATTTTCCGTAATTTCAGCGGTGTTTCCGTACTTCCGTAAGAGCAACCAAAAATCCGTAAAATTACGGAAAATCCGTACTAGTAGGCATCTATGAGAAGGAAACAAAATGCAACCCTTTTTTTTTTTTTTTTTGGTGCTTAGATTGTTAGATGAATTGCACCTTATGTGGTCAGTGCATGGAGAATTACTTAAAATTTTTGCTAGATAGTGAACAATTACTAAAAATAAAAGGAAATTCACGACCCCAAAGCAAACTTCATGACTTTTTCCTTGACTTTGTCTTGCTCATGATGTGCTATATCACGTGAGCAAGACAAACTTGATAACAGAAGTTTATGTAAATATCAAACTGGTGCACATTACACTATTTAAAATATAAAATTACTGACATTTAACAACTAGAACAGAAGGAACGTCACACGCGGGGGGGGGTACGACCATGAACAAAATCTTTCCATAGTACTTCCGTGTTTGGAAATAAGCTGAAATGCAAATATCTATGCAACAAAATGATATTTAACAACAATACTTAGCAGAAGAAACATCGCGAAAAAAAAAATTACAATTACGGAAGAAATCTTCACTACATCCAACTTCCGTTTTTGAAAGTCAGAAATCTGTCCTTAGAATACGACCCCCCCCACTACCACCAATTGGCAAAAAAAAATGTCGTTCCATTTATGCATCGATCTCCAAAACCACACAAGTGGAGAAATTTTATACCTGAAGATTCCCTACGAATTTCTGCGCCCTGTAACTTCCGTTTTCGGAACATTTTCCTCCATTTTCAACCTAAAGTACAAATATTTATGGAATAGAATATTTAACAATAATACTAGGCAAAAGGAACATTGCAAGAAAAAGAAATTACAACTACGGGGGAAAATTTTCGCACCGTTTAACTTTGTTTTCGATAGTTTTAAAAGATGAAATTCCTTGTCCATGGGCGGAAAATGGCCCCTCCCATTCGAATTAATACCTTAATACCCCAATTTCTATTCAACTTCGCATCGATCTCTAGAATGACCAAAATAGTGATAATAATAAAAAAAAAAGGAATTCCATGAATCCACAAAAATTCTCTTGTATGTCAGTGTTCCAGCGATTCTGCAGTGCAGATTTCAGGAATAAAAGTGAGGCTATGCATAGCTGCCCTTAGCTCAGTAAGGTGAACCAAATTGCACTTTTCAGCAACCGAGAGCCTCCATTTTGATTCTAATGATGCACAGACAGTCAAAAGACAAAAAAAAAAAATATCATCATGGACACTACAAAAAATAGGTTGTTCATCAGAATAACAAATCAGACAATCTAGCCCCGCACTACGAATTCTGAAAACCAACACACAATCAAAAAAAAAAATAAATAAATAATAAATATTTTACACTTTAATTTAAAAAAAGGGAGAATGCATTAAAAAGCAGGGAAATGCTTCCTCCATTGCATAACACAGCCAGGTAACAAGGTAAGCAACTGACTTTCAGCAGCCCCAGTAGCACAGTGCTCCTGAGAAAGGTCCAGGTACGAATCCCAGGGTTCCCCCTCAAAAGTAATAAAAAATTCCCTGACTTTTCCAGGTTCTCCAGGCGGTCTTTAAAGTTTTCCAGAGTGGCATGTCGCAAAGAATTGTTACATTTCATTCCATTCCATTTATTTTTCTCACCAAAGCACACACTTGTAAATTCCTTACGTAATTTGCCTTTATAAAATTACCTGCTTTTCATTAATAACAACTAACTGCGCACATTATTTTCTGTTCCCAAGTTCCGTGAACTTTTGTGAATACTACACACATGGAATTTGTAAATACATTCCCATAGAAACAGGTCATATGTAAGAAAAAATCTGTCAGTTGAATAGTTTCAGTTTTTCTCTAACACAATGCAGCTAAGCTTAATGATGGAATGGCTCTGTTCAAAGAAACATGTTTCAAGAGAACCAACAGACAAAGGACTTTGATCCATCATTTGGTTGGTTTTCTTGTGAAGTGTTTCTTCAAGCAGGAGTCATTGTGCCCAATTGTTCCATGTTATAACAACTGCCAGCAGAAATTGAACAAAAGCTTAATAATTGGCAATTTTAAAAATTCAATTTTGCATTTTTTTTTTTTTTTAGAGAATAAAGGAAATACTTAATAAAACCAAAAGTAAGATCTACCAAATTCTAGGCAGGCAGTAATTGCAAGCAAAAGTTTGAAATCTTGAAAAAATAAGGGTTTTTTTCGCAAAAGAAATAATGTATCCATTAATTTTTACAAAAAAAAAAAAAGGGTAATTTTCCCCGAGTTTTCCCTGACTTTTACAAAAAAGGGTAATTTCCCCTGAGTTTTCCCTGATTTTTGGAACCATTTTCAAATTCCCGAGAATTCCAGGTTGAGTGGGAAACCTGTTTATTAGCGTGACTAGTGGCTGCGTCGTACTTGTTACTCGAGCCACGCTGTCTCCGCCTTGGCATTAGTAGAGTCGTATAGGCTCGGCGAATCGTTTGCGTGC
Organism: Macrothele yani; assembly: GCA_039090855.1. Lineage (NCBI taxonomy): Eukaryota > Metazoa > Arthropoda > Arachnida > Araneae > Macrothelidae > Macrothele > Macrothele yani. The sequence goes on from CM077034.1 coordinate 220,268,353, forward strand.
GACAGTTCGCCGTATGTCAGAGTCTTGTATTCGTAACGACACATTTTTCAAAATGATTACCTGATTACCGTGAACTAAATTATTCCGATTTTCCATGCTACATTCGTTGTTAATAAGTCAATTCTTTGTTTTATTATTACTACCACTATTTAACCCCCGGGCAAAAGTTTCTCCCCCAGAAATGCCTTAATTTCCCCCGGAACCTTGTTCGCGCGTACGGACATATTCAGCACCCCTGAGTTACAGTACAAGACCTAGATTTGGATACTGTACATAATTATTTCATGGCTTGAATTGTAAAACCAGAGTCAAAATTACAAAGTCAAGTTCACCACGAGTCACTATGGCCCCTTCTGCCCTGTACTCCCCATGGGCTTTCCGCCAATGTCACATGGTGCCACGATCAACATAGCCAACCAGCAGCAGGATTTGTATACACTACATTGTAACTTCTGCTTTTCACGGAGGGAATCAGGAAACAAAGTAACTACTTTTTAAGCATTTTGGGGAATTTCTGGCAAAAATTAAGGACTTTTAAGGATTAATAAGGACCCTGTAAATATCAGAAAACATTTAACAAATATAAAAATTAAAGTAACAGCCCCAATTTTTTTATTTCACCTGTTACGTCGGATATACACTGCTGGACAATTCCTAAGGACGGATCATAAACGGCTATATAGCGCATAAAAAAGTAAGTGTGGTTGGATGCCAAGTGAAATAAAATAATGTCAGAATGCCAGGACATTACAAGAAAGACAATTTATTGTGCTCTGAAATCCAGAAGGCTTTGGAACGTGTTCAAGGGACAAACATTGTGCAGAATACGTAAACGTGAAAAAAATGCAATTACCGTCCGCAGGCGTAAGATGTCAATACGGGATATGGCCACCATGGAGGGCAATGCAAGATTCCGCACGTCGTGTCATGCTTTGCACAACATTATCAAGCAGCTGTTGGGGTAATTTATCCCATTCCTCTGTCAGTGCACGGATGAGGGTGTCCTTGTTTATTGGAGGGCATTGGCGACCAGCAAGACTCCTCCCCAAAGCATCCCACACATTTTCAATGGGATTCGGATCTGGAGAACGTGCTGGCCATACGAGGCATTCAATATCCTCGCTCTTAAGACACTCCTCGACAGCGACTGTTCGATGACATGTTGCGTTGTCGTCCATGAAAATGAATCTATCACTGACAGCACCACGGGACATGCGAACATGAGGTAGCAGAACATCATTAATGTATCGTTGGCCAGTCATAGTCCCAGTTGGAAACCCATAGAGGGACGTACGGCCAATGATCATGATGCCAGCCCATACCATGACACTACATGTCGGATTTCCTGTATGTTTGCTGGACAATATGCAGTACCACTACCACGATAGATCAGTTGTCGTCGACAATCAGACGATAGACTGTATCTACTCTCATCTGAGAAGAGGACAGCAGACCAGTCGTTATCAGTCCAATTACGACGTTGATGGCACCATTGCAAACGGGCGGTACGGTGACGTCTGGACAATGGGATGCACACAACAGGACGGTGGGCGTATAGTCCTCCTTCATGCAAACGTCTGGCGACAGTTTTTCGGGAGATCCGCTTGCCAGTAACAGCCATAAACTGATTTGCTACCTCACTAGCTGTGCTGCGCCGGTGTCTTTTTGTTGATAGCACTATGTACCGATCTTCTGCAGGTGTCGTACTGCGAACACGACCTCCCCCGTGACGTTTGCTACACTCTCCATTTGTTTGAAATGATTTCCAAAGCCTTGAAACAACACTGTGGCTGACGTCGAACTCGCTAGCAACATCTGTTATTTTTCGCCCTTCTTCAATCTTGCCAATAATATGGCCACGCGTAAAATCATCTAGGTGATGTCGGGAAGACATACTGAAAATTGCAAGTTCGTCAATTGATTCCTTCCCTTTCAACTTTGCGTTTGAACAACAACGGTCAATACGCGTCAAATCCTTTATATCTCTTATCAGCGCTATGACGTCACGAACAAGTTCGGCAATCCAAAATTTGCATACGCACAACACGTCTTACTGTATCCCGCACTAATGCTAATTTCCACATTTTCCTGCCTTCCATTTTATGGTTGCTATCGTTGCTATTGTCATCCGTCCTTAGCAATTGTCCGGCAGTGTATAAGCAAATTCTTTCTTGTTTTGTGCTTTTCATGATCACTCTTTTAAATGGTTTTCAACTTCCTCTAAGATTTTCTAAACAGAGATTTAGTGATTGAAAGGTAGTGGGGGGGGGAAAGCAAAAACAGCATTTTCTCCAGGAGATGCATATTTGGCGGGGGTTGTGAAACCACAACAGAAACATTCTTGTCTTCATGCAAACTGACCTAATGTAGGGAGAACAAAGGTATTCTTTCAACACGTAATTCCTTATCATCATCATCATCATTGTCAACCATTATCAATCCACTGCTGGACGAAGGTCTCCCCAAGTTTCCTCCACAACGGTCTGTCTTGTGCCAGTCTCCTCCATGTCACCCCTGCATACTTTCGAATTTCATCCACCCATCTCCCATGTGGTCTTCTTCTGGGTCTTTTCCTGTCCCTTGGAATCCAATCTAAAATTTCGGCTGTCCATCGATGGTCTGTCCTTCTGGCAGTATGTCCAGCCCATTGCCATTTCAGGGATTTAACTCTGATCATGATGTCTTCCACTCTTGTCATTTTTCGGATCCACGAGTTCCTCTTCTTATCTCTCCTGGTTACACCAAGCATGCACCTCTCCATGCTTCTTTGAGTTGTCTGCAGTCTTTGTAAGTCTCTTTTAGTTAAGGTCCACGTCTCTGCACCATGCGTAAGCACTGGAAGGATGCATTGATCAAACACTTTTCTTTTAAGACATAATGGCATATTGCTCTTGAAAATTATGCTGTTTCTTCCAAAAGCTATCCAGGCAAGTTTTGTACGCCGATTAATTTCTTCATCAATGTGACCCTCACTTGATATCTGCTGTCCAAGATAAACGTACGCATCTGTTATCTCCAGCTTTTCTCCATCAATCGATAAATCTTCATTTCTTGTAAAAGCATTGAACATCAGTTTTGTCTTCTGAAAGTTCATTTTTAATCCCACTTCTTTACTCTTGTCAGCAAGTTCCTGGATCATACTCTGCAGCTCTGATGGGGTAGTTGCAAAAATGACTACGTCATCAGCAAAACGAAGGTGGGTTAGATAATCTCCATTAATCTTTATCCCCTTGTTTTCCCAGCTCAGCGACTGAAAAACACCCTCCAATGTGGCATTAAAGAGCTTCGGAGATATGGTGTCACCTTGTTTCACTCCCTTTCCAATTTTTATGTGTGTTGTATTTTCAAACAGCCTAATCTTTGCACTTGCATTTTCATAGATGTTATTAATAATATTAATGTATGCATCTTCAATACCGCAGGATTTCAGAGCCATTGTAACTGCTGATGGTTTCACGGAATCAAAGGCTTTTTCATAATCGATAAAAGCCATGCACAATGGAAGTTCATATTCCCTCGCTCTTTCAATTAGTTCTATCAGTACGTGGATATGATGTATTGTGCTGTAGCCACTCCTGAATCCAGCTTGTTCTCTCGGTTGAGCCATGTCCAGTGTGACCTTCAAGCGGTGTGAAAGAACTTTAGTGAATATTTTATAAACTACTGATAGGAGGCTGATAGGTCTGTAGTTTCCGAGATCCTCAATGTCACCTTTCTTATGTAGCAGGATCATTGTAGCGGTGTTCCAATCCTCAGGAATCTTTCCTTCATTAAGGCATCGAGTGAAAATTTGGGCGAGTACTGTTTCGATTTCTCCACTTGCTTCTTGTTTGCTTCTTATATTCCTTATATAACCAGAAAAACAATTTCGCACGAGAATTGATATATGCAAGAATTCAACTGTCTACATGTGCGATGAAACACCATACCATAAGTTGCAAATTAAAATCACTTTATTTACAATTTAAAAGTAGGTTAAAAAACAGACCAGCGCTTTCGGGGATCCCGTTGTCCCCATCTAAGGGTCCAAAGCACCACAGGTGGTATCGGACTCCAATGCCTGCTGTTGTGTGCACTGGCGATAACTACTAAACAATGAGGGTAACCCCTCGAATTTCAAAAACTTATTTAACAATGAGGGTAACCCCTCGAATTTCAAAAACTTATTTAACAATGAGGGTAACCCCTCGAATTTCAAAAACTTATTTAACAATGAGAGTAACCCCTCGAATTTCAAAAACTTATTTAACAATGAGGGTAACCCCTCGAATTTCAAAAACTTATTTAACAATGAGGGTAACCCCTCGAATTTCAAAAACTTATTTAACAATGAGGGTAACCCTCGAATTTCAAAAACTTATTTAACAATGAGGGTAACCCCTCGAATTTCAAAAACTTATTTCAACAATGAGGGTAACCCCTCGAATTTCAAAAACTTATTTAACAATGAGGGTAACCCCTCGAATTTCAAAAACTTATTTAACAATGAGGGTAACCCTCGAATTTCAAAAACTTATTTAACAATGAGGGTAACCCCTCGAATTTCAAAAACTTATTTAACAATGAGGGTAACCCCTCGAATTTCAAAAACTTATTTAACAATGAGGGTAACCCCTCGAATTTCAAAAACTTATTCAACAATGAGGGTAACCCCTCGAATTTCAAAAACTTATTCAACAATGAGGGTAACCCCTCGAATTTCAAAAACTTATTTAACAATGAGGGTAACCCCTCGAATTTCAAAAACTTATTTAACAATGAGGGTAACCCCTCGAATTTCAAAAACTTATTTAACAATGAGGGTAACCCCTCGAATTTCAAAAACTTATTCAACAATGAGGGTAACCCCTCGAATTTCAAAAACTTATTTCAACAATGAGGGTAACCCCTCGAATTTCAAAAACTTATTTAACAATGAGGGTAACCCCTCGAATTTCAAAAACTTATTTAACAATGAGGGTAACCCCTCGAATTTCAAAAACTTATTTAACAATGAGGGTAACCCCTCGAATTTCAAAAACTTATTTAACAATGAGGGTAACCCCTCGAATTTCAAAAACTTATTTAACAATGAGGGTAACCCCTCGAATTTCAAAAACTTATTTAACAATGAGGGTAACCCCTCGAATTTCAAAAACTTATTTAACAATGAGGGTAACCCCTCGAATTTCAAAACTTATTTAACAATGAGGGTAACCCCTCGAATTTCAAAAACTTATTTAACAATGAGGGTAACCCCTCGAATTTCAAAAACTTATTTAACAATGAGGGTAACCCCTCGAATTTCAAAAACTTATTTAACAATGAGGGTAACCCCTCGAATTTCAAAAACTTATTTAACAATGAGGGTAACCCCTCGAATTTCAAAAACTTATTTAACAATGAGGGTAACCCCTCGAATTTCAAAAACTTATTTAACAATGAGGGTAACCCCTCGAATTTCAAAAACTTATTTAACAATGAGGGTAACCCCTCGAATTTCAAAAACTTATTTAACAATGAGGGTAACCCCTCGAATTTCAAAAACTTATTTAACAATGAGGGTAACCCCTCGAATTTCAAAAACTTATTTCAACAATGAGGGTAACCCCTCGAATTTCAAAAACTTATTTAACAATGAGGGTAACCCCTCGAATTTCAAAAACTTATTTAACAATGAGGGTAACCCCTCGAATTTCAAAAACTTATTTAACAATGAGGGTAACCCCTCGAATTTCAAAACTTATTTAACAATGAGGGTAACCCCTCGAATTTCAAAAACTTATTTAACAATGAGGGTAACCCCTCGAATTTCAAAAACTTATTTAACAATGAGTGTAACCCCTCGAATTTCAAAAACTTATTTAACAATGAGGGTAACCCCTCGAATTTCAAAAACTTATTTAACAATGAGGGTAACCCCTCGAATTTCAAAAACTTATTTAACAATGAGGGTAACCCCTCGAATTTCAAAAACTTATTTAACAATGAGGGTAACCCCTCGAATTTCAAAAACTTATTTAACAATGAGGGTAACCCCTCGAATTTCAAAAACTTATTTAACAATGAGGGTAACCCCTCGAATTTCAAAAACTTATTTAACAATGAGGGTAACCCCTCGAATTTCAAAAACTTATTTAACAATGAGGGTAACCCCTCGAATTTCAAAAACTATGTTTTCCCAGTATTAGAGAAAACACAGGCTCGCTATTCCAGGATGGGCGTTGTGTTTCCCCCAGCCGACGTTCTGTGTATCGGGGTCCGCTGAGTGGCGCAATGTTTAAAAGTAATCGCCTAGCTTTGCATTTCTCGCGAATATTTCGTTAACTTACAAATTTTGATTTGTTTACTAGCACTGATGTGTAAGTTACTCAGTATTGCACTGGAGGACATTTTTCTGAACATTCATTCCAAAATCGCTTACTCACACATCCAACTCTCAATCGTGATTAAGATCTTTACTTTACAAAATTGTAATGAAATTTAGCCGACGCATAATAACTTGAAAATAAAATATGTTTATGAAGGCTTGAAATTTAAAAAAGTACACTCAGTCATATGAATATGCTTGAAGACCCTTTTATCAAAATTGTTTATTTAAAGGTTAACTTTAATTTCTTATTTTAATTTAATATAAATTTTAAAAATTTTCTAAACATAATTTACTTTAAATAATTCCTATCCTACACAATTTCCTGCTCTGATCAATGTATTTACTTTACTCAACCATTTCATTTCTTCTATTTCTGCCCTACTTTTCTCAGCATTAATTTAGAGCTGGTTTATTTTCAACCCTGACTTAGGTTCTACTATGCTCTTCCTTAACTCTCGGTTCAACATACGAATTATATAAACAAGAGGAAACCGTTAAGGACGGAAATGTCCTACCTTCTCTATCCCACGATAAGGGTTGGCGATCATTCTCCTCCCAAAGTTGGTTTTTTTTTTTTTTTTATTGAAGGTTTAACCACCACCGTGAGCAACTCAATGGGCTATAAGCAGTCGCCCGTCCCTAATTTAGGGTCACTGGTTCCAGGGAAGGGAGAGAACCAGTGCCGTAAGACAAAGACAACATCCATGCCTCACTGGGATTTGAACCCGGACCCCTTACAGACGAATGATCAGAGGCCATCGCTTAGACCACTGCGTCACCGGGGCGACCCCAAAGTTTCCATGCAGATTCCTTATTTGTACATAGCCTGCCGTCCTGGGTCATTTATATCGCTATCACTTATTCTCAGATTCCACTTATTTTTGCTACGGTAGAAAATAGCTCCCTTTTGAGCACATTCTTGGTCCTCGGAGGTACTAGGCTAAATCATCAGCAAGAGCGAGGCAGTGATACAGCCTTCTCGTATCATTTTGATTTCCTCAATGCTCCGATCCTCATATGAGTAGTTTTTCCTCAACTTTTTTCACCATGCTATATTTTATTTATTGTCGCTCCTCTTCCACTCCTACGAAAAATTGCTCTTCCCGGATCCTCCCACCAATTTGCAGATTGGTTGAATAATTATCGTTTCCCGATCTGATTTGCTCCGGGTTTCCTGCCAATACTCTGACTTGCCGTCCTTCGCCCCGCCCCAAATCTGCGTCCGACCCGGAATTCTAGGAAATTCCGCGCCCGCGGATCTTCTGGGTCGTAAATTTTCCTACCATAAAACTGCTATGGTTTTTCCTTTGCCTGGCGCCATGCTATTCTTTCTACCAGACTTGGTGCGGCAATTCTCAAGACGACCGGCGCCAAGCTCCAATAAAATGTCTACCCGCCATACTCTTGTAGAATTACTTCACCTTACCCAATATTGCTGGCTCGTAGCAGATAGGGAAGGAATGCCCCGCGGTCCCACGTCACAGCAGGCGGCCGACTGGAAGCCCTTCGACTCGGAGAGACGGGGGGGGGAGAGAGCGGTACTTTCCCCGACCTTCCTAGGCGCGAATCCACGGAAGAAAACCTAAGGGGAAATTAAATCGCGAAATGTAGAGCACCTGAGGAGCGTGAAGTTTATAAAATCCTAATTTTATTAATTCTTACACCAGCTCCCCAAAATCTCTCCCATTCATTTGATTAATTTTTTAAATCCCATTTCTTTTCCGCTTCTCCGATTAATTCTCAACTTCCGATACAGGGGTTAAAGGTGCACGCTCGCTCACGAGTGCTGCAACACAGGGGACACGATAGAGGCAGTCATTACATACAGATAAAAATCGTCCCCCGCCCCGGGTACATCACGTCACCAACATTTTAGTGATGCCAACATTTAAACAGAGAAAGGCGTACATGTTATTAACAGCTGATATTACACTAAGTATAAGAAATTACAAACGACACTAGGCAAGAAGTGCAGATTAGCCACTGGACAAAGTCTCTGCCGGGGGCAACCAATCTACGCCAAGGTCCCGGTACACGTGCGGGCAAGTCCAAATTACAACATCTGTCACCGTAAGCAAGAATATGCAGGCTTTCGGAAAGGAAAACGGTACTTTTATTGAGATTTGTTTTCAGAATTTTCACATTTTCCCAATCCGGTGAGTAACCGCCACGTGCGACACAGCTAACGCAAAGGCGGTATGAGTAATGCCAACTCGAAGCGTGTACTGTTAGTGTTCTCTCAGGCGGGTATTTAAGCACCTGAGAGTAGAACCTTGTATAACAACTTCGAAGTAGGATCCCCGAAAGCGCTAGTCTGTTTTTTTAACCTACTTTCAAATTGTAAATAAAGTGATTTTATTTTGCAACTTATGGTATGGTGTTTTATTGCACAGGTAGACAGCTGAATTCTTGCATATAGGTAATTCCTTATTTCCTAGTGAAAAAAATTGGGTGAATACCACTTAGTCTGTTTTGTAATAATGCTGCTGAACTTCAATATATATGGTTCCTGCAGTGATTACCATTTGTAATATGTGGTTAAAATAGCAAGGAAGGATATTATGAATCATGAAAGAAGGATATTATGAATCATGGTTAAATTCAAATTGCTCGGAAACTTGAAACTTGGTCGTTCTGGGTGGTGTAGTGGTTAGCACACCGGGGCGTTTTCTGGGAGACGCGGTTTCGAGTCCCGCTCCAGGACTCGAACCCAATTTTCAAGTTTTCGGATATTATCTGACTTACCATCCTTGTCACATTTACGCCAAAAATCGGATTGTCATCTTCAAAATTTGTATTATATGGCGTAATCCCGTATTTCTTTCACGATTTATCTGCTTCTCTGGGCAAACACGGGATAAGATTCTTAACCTCCAGATTCGCTAAACATGAATGCCGGTTGCTTCGACTAGCGAATCCTGCGATGGTTAAATTCAAATTGATCGGAAACTTGAAACTTGGTCGTTCTGGGTGGTGTAGTGGTTAGCACACCCGGGCGTTTTCTGGGAGACGCGGTTTCGAGTCCCGCTCCAGGACTCGAACCCAATTTTCAAGTTTTCGGATATTATCTGACTTACCATCCTTGTCACATTTACGCCAAAAAATCGGATTGTCATCTTCAAAATTTGGATATTATGAAGTTCACGGGATCTATAAAAACTTTGGTTTACAAAGAATTTCGTATTACGAGTGTTCATTATATGTGTGTTCGACTGTATATACATATATCATGTTACTCGAAATGTAAATAAAACTACATACAAAAGGTTTTTTTTTTTTTTATAAAAACCTTTTACATCTTGGCTACTCACTTTCTGAAAAATTTCAGTACGAGCATTCCTGCAATTATTTCACTAACAAAACACAAAAGGTTAACTACCTTTACACCTATGATTGTTTTATTAGCATAATGGACTTTCTAGGATGTTGAAGCACAGAAATTGGAGGATGCAACTAAAAACACTTGATACTTTCCCTTTTCTTAATTTTTTTATTTTTTTTTTATTTTTTTTTAATTGGGGTTGAGCCATGAGCAACTTTTTGGGCTATCAGCAGTCACCCATCCCTAATTTAGAACCATTGGTTCCAGGGAAGGAAGAGAGTCAGTACCGTAAGACAAACACAACATCTATGTCTCACCGGGATTCGAACCCGGACCATCTCAGATGAATGGTCACAAGCAGGGGTAGAAAAATATTCTGAAATCTGGTGGCCAGCTAAACTTTTTAAGAGCCAGACATTGGGGACCAGCGAGGGAAAGGGGGGGTATGTAATATCAAAGTCATGTACACTTTTGTCCAATGAGCAACTTTTTGGGCTATCAGCAGTCGCCTATCCCTAATTTAGAACCATTGGTTCCAGGGAAAGGAAGAGAGCCAGTACCGTAACACAAACACAACATCCATGTCTCACCGGGATTCGAACCCGGACCATCTCGGATGAATGGTCAGAAGCAGGGGTAGAAAAATATTCTGAAATCTGGTGGCCAGCTAAACTTTTTAAGAGCCAGACATTGGGGACCAGCGAGGGAAAGGGTGGGGGGGGGGGTATGTAATATCAAAGTCATGTACACTTTTGTCCAATGAGCAACTTTTTGGGCTATCAGCAGTCGCCCTATCCCTAATTTAGAACCATTGGTTCCAGGGAAGGAAGAGAGCCAGTACCGTAACACAAACACAACATCCATGTCTCACCGGGATTCGAACCCGGACCATCTCGGATGAATGGTCAGAAGCAGGGGTAGAAAAATATTCTGAAATCTGGTGGCCAGCTAAACTTTTTAAGAGCCAGACATTGGGGACCAGTGAGGGAAAGGGTGGGGAGGGGTATGTAATATCAAAGTCATGTACACTTTTGTCCAATGAGCAACTTTTTGGGCTATCAGCAGTCGCCCATCCCTAATTTAGAACCATTGGTTCCAGGGAAGGAAGAGACCCAGTACCGTAACACAAACACAACATCCATGTCTCACCGGGATTCGAACCCGGACCATCTCGGATGAATGGTCAGAAGCAGGGGTAGAAAAATATTCTGAAATCTGGTGGCCAGCTAAACTTTTTAAGAGCCAGACATTGGGGACCAGTGAGGGAAAGGGTGGGGGGGGTATGTAATATCAAAGTCATATACACTTTTGTCCAATGAGCAACTTTTTGGGCTATCAGCAGTCGCTCATCCCTAATTTAGAACCATTGGTTCCAGGGAAGGAAGAGACCCAGTACCACCGGGATTCGAACCCGGACCATCTCGGATGAATGGTCAGAAGCAGGGGTAGAAAAATATTCTGAAATCTGGTGGCCAGCTAAACTTTTTAGTAGCCAGACATTTGGGACCAGCAAGGGAAGGGGGGAGGGTGTATGTAATATCAAAGTCATGTACACTTTTGTCCAAAAAAATTTCTACTCTCAGCTTCTCTCTCCCTGGAAAAAAAAAGAAAAGAAAAAAAGAAAACGGTACTCTTTTCTTTTCTTGCATTGTTGGACTTATTAAATCCATGTTGAACACTTACCGCACGTGTTGGTTTCCGTATTTCTGTTGTGTAGAAGTGACATGGGTTTTTTTTTTTTTTCATTCGGTTGCTGTTCCTTTTTAATTGGCCTCGTCACGAAATGAATTTTTTTCCCCTTGCCGCTTCTACATTGCGATTCGTTTTTACCCAAGTTCTTTCGGTAACGTTCCGTTACCGTCATCTAGAGGACGTTTTGCTCCGACCTGCACGGACCGTGTCGGCAGAGCATTATGTGGTTCTCGTGGGCTGCATCTGTTTGCGGCTATCGCTTTCCTCTTGGGCGTTGTGGCGCCATCTCTTGTTGTGCGGTAAGTGTTCAACATGGATTTAATAAGTCCAACAATGCAATTGCATTAATGCACGTCAAAAAACGAATTAACTTTTCAATAGCGGACTTTTTCCTACGAAATCCAATATTGGAAGTACTTGAAACTTTTCTTTTTTCTGGGGCTTGCAATTCTTGACATGGTGGTACCACTAAAGTGCTGAACTGAAAATCGCCAAGACTGAAAATCGAGACACAGTGTAAGGAGTTGAGCTATATCAATTAATGTGACAAGGGAGAGGGGGGGGAGGAATATATAATTAACTACCTCCCTCAACTTTATAAGTTGATAAGGACAAAAAACTGAATACTGCCATTTCAGTGATCCGTTCAGCTCTTTTCACAGCACTTCCTTAATCACTGTTTGCTATATAAAGAAATAAAAGGTGCGAGCGTTTTTCCTTTTGTTTAATCAAAAATTAAATCGGAACTTCAACTGTCTGTCGCCATATGTAGTGATACGCAACAGTTTTCTCTGCACAATGAGTAACAAGTAGTGGCGTTTTTTAACTTTAACTTCGTTAAGAAAATGGCAAAATGCCTGCTCTGTGATTTGATGTAGCAAGAGATGACTAAGGAATGGCAAAACATGCATTTTAAGAAATTTTATTAAAAAAAATAGAACTAAAAACGGTGAATGGCGCGATTCGTAATAAATTCAAAACTATTGAGCAATGCGAACGAATAGAAGCTCGTATTTGGACCTTTTCATTAGGTGAAATTCCGGAAGCAGAAAAGAAAAATATTGATAATTGGTTAGCTAAAGCAGTGAGAGATAAAAACAAAAAGTTTTAGGAAAATTTGAAGATTAAAGAGAATAAGTGGTTGAATCCAAAGTTAATGTCTACAGCATCTGGCCCACAGTTAATACCATCCCCCACTAACAAACGTGTCATAGATCTGACGGAAGAAGGAGTAGATGAAAACCTGATTAATCTCCTCAATAAGGGATATAATTACAACCTTTCCTCCGCAACACTTCATAAAAAACGTATACTGATTGATTTAGAAAGCATCTGTAGTAAGGTAGAAAAAGAAAATGAAAATACAGCAGTTACTTTAAGGAAAGAATTCTCAGACTGCGTCTCAAAATTTGTAAAAAAGCCAGTAAAAGTTGATTACAATTTTAATAGAAATGCCATTGCTGACCTTAAAAAATTCAAAGCCAATGATAAAGTTGTAGCACTGAGAGCAGATAAGAGCAAAGTTTTGGTATTGGTAGAAAAAGAGAAGTATTACAATAAAATGGAAGCTGAATTGAGCAAGCCTTATTATGAAGAACTCAATGGTAACCCTATAGATCAAACTGTCAAAAATCTTAAGAAATTAATCAGCTCTTTAAGAAATAAAAACAGCTTAATGAGCTCTTCAAAAACTTCTCCAAAATCCAGTCAAGAATTCCACAGATCTATGGTACGATAAAAGTTCACAAAGAAGGCCATCCAGTAAGACCTATAATAGACACTAGAAATTCACCACTCTCCAACATTAATTATTATTTACTTGGTCACCTCAGAGATATTTTCCCTTCTCCTCGCTACCTACTAAAAAAATTCCATGCAGCTAAAAGGAAAACTGGACAACTTGCCAGAATTAATTCATCCAGTAATGGCAAGCCTGGATATAGTCTCTATGTATACCAACATTAACCTGGACCTCCTACTGGAATTCATTGCAGATGACCTTGCGGAAAAATTAGTATTCCATAATCACAATAGAGAAATACTACTTGGCATATATGAACTGCTCCTATTTTCCTTCAAGAATAATTTCTTCCAGTTTGGAAAAAAATATTACAGGCAAACTTCAGGACTTGCAATGGGTTCTCCACTAGCACCTCTGCTAGCAAATTATTATATAAGTAAACTAGAAGCAAAAATCCTTATACAACCCTCCTTGTTTGCTCTCTATGTAAGGTACATGGATGATGTCCTAATTATAGTAGATACTGTGGACCAATCTCTAACCTCTCAGATTCTGGAAGAATTTAACTTACTAGAGAACACCTTGCAGTACACCCTGGAACAAGAAAAAGACCATAGCATCAATTACCTAGATTTAACCTGGACCTCAAGAGAGGGGAAAATAATCACTCAGCTTTTTAGAAAACCCACCAACACAGGGAAGATGTTAGACTTCTGCTAATTCCACCCTGATTATATTAAATTGAATACGGCGAGACAATTTTTGGAAAAAAATTGAAATCCTGGTCTCTTCAGCTACTCAAAAAGATCTTCACAAAGAAGAATTAAAGGAAATATTGGCAGAAAACAATTACCCCTCCCCATATGTTGAGAAAATATTTAAACAAGTGCCAAAAAAGAAGCAGGAAAAAACCAACTTCAAATTCACCAGCAAAATTACGTACCACAAGGGACTTTTCGAGAAACTGAAAAGGATCGGAGCAAAATATAATATCAGGCTAGCTCCAGATCCTTAATAACAAAATAAAGAAATTCCTGCCAGCTTTAAAGCAGAAAGAATTGGACATCCAATTGCAGGAAGGAGTAATTTACTGCATCGACTGTAACTGCAGACTCAGCTATATAGGAGAAACAGGGAGAAGTATTAAGGTCCGAATGAAAGAACACCAAGCAGCTATTAGGAACATTGGGAACAAAACAGGGCTAGACAGACATATACAAGCAAGTGGACACTCCATAAATTGGGACTCAGTGAAAATAATCGCCCACCAGTCAAACTTAGTAAAGAGGAAACTAGAAGAAGGGATCGAAATAGCAAGAAGAAGAAGTACCACAATTAACGATAATTGCGGATGGACTCTTCCAATTGAGTGGCAGCAACTACTCCAGTGACATAGTCCTGATGACGAACTAGGCTTTAGTTCGAAAATTTGACAACCAACTTTCATGAAAAATAACCTCTATAAGACCCGTAAAAAAGTTATTCCACAATCACTATGAATAGAGGTGCCATAAATGCATTTACAACTAGGATGCATTTTAAGTTAAATTAATTCCAAAAATCGGTAGCGAGGTAGTCACTCTGCCTTGAATACGACTTTACGGGTCACGGAGAAAAAAACGATTCTTTCACGGACACATCATGAACAGAGTTTTAAATATTTCGCTTACAAAAATTGGAGTGTAAAAATGCAAGCCCAACTGATTCATTTTGAAGCAGAGACTACAAAGTAGGAAAGTAAGCATTTCGTTTAGAAAAATTCTTTAGAAATGTGAATTCGTTATTTTGGTTATTTATAGTTAGTTAGTTAGTTAATTGATTTTAGTGGAGCAAGGGCCAGGCTTGGCCAAAGAGCGCCAGACACAGAACTATCAGCTAAAGATTTTTAAAAGCGTGGAAAATGATTAAGAGCAGACAGGCTTGGTAAAAGTTAGAAAAGAGGATGATGAAAGCTGTGAAGACTAGTTAGTTAATTAGGTTTATTATAAATTTATTAATTTACTATTATAATTATTATATAAACTTTTTTTTAAATAAGTTTTAAAACGTTCATCTGTTTTAAAAAGGAAAATACTGCGAGAGTGTCGCAGTGGTCGCCCAAAAGCTTTTGAAGCGTAGCTGCGCCCTCGTCCAGCAGATGAGACTGAAAATAGTGAAACCGATGATAACGAAAATGAACACAACTGCGCAAAACATGAGAGACGGTGAGTAAACAGTCGCATGTCTCACACACCGGTGCAGTGTTGCCACAGAGCAAATAGCTATGCGTGAAGCGACAATGCCCAATGCGGAGACGCGCAAGAACAACTTCTCCCCTACGGTTCCGGCGACACGATGATTTCCAGACTCCAAGGATGGGTTTAACACGGTGCAGTTTATTCTCCACCTGTTGGTCCCACAGACCCTGCCACGTTCGTCTGATATGATCGTGAACAAGAAAGCGAAAATCACGGTGGAACAGTGGCAAGGGTGTGACGACCAAAGAGGAGGCAGATCTAGCAGCTACATCGGCAGACTCGTTCCCTGGGATCCCAACATGCCCAGGAATCCAGCAGAACCGAATCTGGACATCAGCCTCGAGCAAAGAACGCAGAAGTCTCCGTACGCTAAAAAGAAGTGGGTGGCCAGTGAAATCCAAATATGACAATGATTGCACAACACTCAACGAATCCGTGTACACAATAGCACGCTGATGAGAGCTCGACTGCACGTGAACAAGTGCAAGATACACAGCATGCATCTCCGCCGAAAACACAGTGGCCTCACTAGGAATGCAGGCAACAGAAACTTCGTCAACGCAGACGGCGGCGGATCCAACGACACCAGCCGCCTTAGATCCATCGGTGAAAACAGGAATAAAGTCTGCATTGACGTAACGGTGTTCAGCGAAGAGCTGCTGGTACACTGACGCGCAAGAACAACTTCTCCCCTACGGAACAAGTGCAAGATACATAGCATGCATCTCCGCCGAAAACACAGTGGCCTCACTAGGAATGCGGGCAACAGAAACTTCGTCAACGCAGACGGCGGCGGATCCAACGACACCAGTCGCCTTAGATCCATCGGTGAAAACAGGAATAAAGTCTGCATTGACGCAACGGTGTTCAGCGAAGAGCTGCTGGTACACTGACGCGCAAGAACAACTTCTCCCCTACGGAACAAGTGCAAGATACATAGCATGCATCTCCGCCGAAAACACAGTGGCCTCACTAGGAATGCGGGCAACAGAAACTTCGTCAACGCAGACGGCGGCGGATCCAACGACACCAGTCGCCTTAGATCCATCGGTGAAAACAGGAATAAAGTCTGCATTGACGCAACGGTGTTCAGCGAAGAGCTGCTGGTACACTGACGCGCAAGAACAACTTCTCCCCTACGGAACAAGTGCAAGATACATAGCATGCATCTCCGCCGAAAACACAGTGGCCTCACTAGGAATGCGGGCAACAGAAACTTCGTCAACGCAGACGGCGGCGGATCCAACGACACCAGTCGCCTTAGATCCATCGGTGAAAACAGGAATAAAGTCTGCATTGACGCAACGGTGTTCAGCGAAGAGCTGCTGGTACACTGACGCGCAAGAACAACTTCTCCCCTACGGAACAAGTGCAAGATACATAGCATGCATCTCCGCCGAAAACACAGTGGCCTCACTAGGAATGCGGGCAACAGAAACTTCGTCAACGCAGACGGCGGCGGATCCAACGACACCAGCCGCCTTAGATCCATCGGTGAAAACAGGAATAAAGTCTGCATTGACGTAACGGTGTTCAGCGAAGAGCTGCTGGTACACTGACGCGCAAGAACAACTTCTCCCCTACGGAACAAGTGCAAGATACATAGCATGCATCTCCGCCGAAAACACAGTGGCCTCACTAGGAATGCGGGCAACAGAAACTTCGTCAACGCAGACGGCGGCGGATCCAACGACACCAGTCGCCTTAGATCCATCGGTGAAAACAGGAATAAAGTCTGCATTGATGCAACGGTGTTCAGCGAAGAGCTGCTGGTACACTGACGCGCAAGAACAACTTCTCCCCTACGGAACAAGTGCAAGATACATAGCATGCATCTCCGCCGAAAACACAGTGGCCTCACTAGGAATGCGGGCAACAGAAACTTCGTCAACGCAGACGGCGGCGGATCCAACGACACCAGTCGCCTTAGATCCATCGGTGAAAACAGGAATAAAGTCTGCATTGACGCAACGGTGTTCAGCGAAGAGCTGCTGGTACACTGACGCGCAAGAACAACTTCTCCCCTACGGAACAAGTGCAAGATACATAGCATGCATCTCCGCCGAAAACACAGTGGCCTCACTAGGAATGCGGGCAACAGAAACTTCGTCAACGCAGACGGCGGCGGATCCAACGACACCAGTCGCCTTAGATCCATCGGTGAAAACAGGAATAAAGTCTGCATTGACGCAACGGTGTTCAGCGAAGAGCTGCTGGTACACTGACGCGCAAGAACAACTTCTCCCCTACGGAACAAGTGCAAGATACATAGCATGCATCTCCGCCGAAAACACAGTGGCCTCACTAGGAATGCGGGCAACAGAAACTTCGTCAACGCAGACGGCGGCGGATCCAACGACACCAGTCGCCTTAGATCCATCGGTGAAAACAGGAATAAAGTCTGCATTGACGCAACGGTGTTCAGCGAAGAGCTGCTGGTACACTGACGCGCAAGAACAACTTCTCCCCTACGGAACAAGTGCAAGATACATAGCATGCATCTCCGCCGAAAACACAGTGGCCTCACTAGGAATGCAGGCAACAGAAACTTCGTCAACGCAGACGGCGGCGGATCCAACGACACCAGCCGCCTTAGATCCATCGGTGAAAACAGGAATAAAGTCTGCATTGACGTAACGGTGTTCAGCGAAGAGCTGCTGGTACACTGACGCAGGGGTTGAGGACTTGTCAAAAGATGTAAAGCTGGTATCAACCAAGACACCAAGAGGGTGCCATGGGGGATTCTCAAAGCCCCTGGTCTCTCCAACGAGTGACAAGTCGAGCCCTGCATCACGAGCTACGGCCGCCATACGAAGACCGAAGGTTCGAATGCACGAGGGACGGATCTCGAACAAACGAGCATGCTGGGGATGGAAACGGTTACAGAAAAATAAATGAACATCATTGGAAACAATAAAAAAAAGGAATACATCTGGGAAAAGAAACAGTAATAAAAAAAAAAAAAAAAAACGGAAAATTCTTGTGTCCCCTAGACTGCGCATTTATGACGAACCTCCAGAAAATGTGATGAACCCCAAAAAGCGTACTTTCCGAATGGAAGAGTTTTGCCAAAATACGGAAAATTTGGCAGGGGTGTAATCGCGATGATCTTTTTAGAACATTTTGATCACTTTTAAAACACTTGGTGCAACTCCACAATTTCAATTATTACAGAAATACACAACTTTCGGAGAAAAAACGAAAACAGAATTTTAAAATATTCTAACAATCATAAACAGGTGTTCAAAATCTTCAAAAGACAGAAATCCGTCCCCAGGACAGAAGAATGGCAGCCATGTTCTTGAAATACCGTAATTTTTAATTTTCGCCGTTTATCCCAAGACCCTGGAATTCGCACAATTTTTTTTAACCTTCGTGTAATCTGCAGAGACGTATAAATTTGCATACAAAAATTGGAGTGTAAAAATGCAAGCCCAACTAATTTATTTTGAAGCAGAGACTATGAAGTAGGAAAGCAAGCATTTCGTTTAAAAAAATTCTTTAAAAATGCGAATTCTTTATTTTGCACGGTTACGGAAGAATAAATGAACATCATTGGAAACAATAAAAAATAAGGAATACATCTAGGAAAAGAAACAGTAATAAAAAGCAAAACACGGAAAATTCTCATGTCCCCTAGACTGCGCATTTACGACGAACTCCCAGAAAATTTGTACAAAATTCTAGCGGATAATGCTTACCTTGGCATTCCTATCTAGCGATAGGAACATTTCACGCACGTGTTTTCCGGTCTTTGTTGATGTTATTGTCCTAAAGTCCGTTGTATGCGATGACTGGCTTTACTTCTCACACTTTTCGCTGGGTATACTCATTGGATCTTTGCCTTAGGATTCCAAACACATCAATTTTTACCGTTCTTTGTACTCGAAATTTTCGCCCATATTCTGGTCATCCTCAGGAGCGTGGCGACTTTACCACCGATGTTCGTGGTTAACTTCGCGCTAATGGAGTCCGATACTCCATGTTGCCATTCATCGGATATACTTTCCTGGATATATTTCGTAATCAAGCCCGGCTGGCGCCATCTATGTTTCACTAAAACAATTTTTGTGATGAACCCCGAAAAGTGTACTTTCCGACCGGAAGAGTTTTGCCAAAATACGGAAAATTTGGCAGGTGTGTAATCGCGATGAACTTTTTAGAACATTTTGATCACTTTTAAAACATTTGGCGCAACTCCACAATTTCAATGATTACAGAAATACACCACTTTCGGAGAAAAAACGAAAACAGAATTTTAAAATATTCCAACAATCATAAACAGGTGTCCAAAATCTTCAAAAGACAGAAATCCGTCCCCAGGAAGGAAGAATGGCAGCCATGTTCTTGAAATACCGTAATTTTTAATTTTCGTCGTTTATCCCAAGACCCTGGAATTCGCACAATTTTTTTTTAACCTTCGTGTAATCTGCGGAGACGTTCGCAGATTGTGAATTCAGAGAAAGAAAAAATTGCCGTATAATCCGCACATCACAAAATGCTGATCCAGAAGCGGAATTCTCGACAGAAAAGTCGGTTACCCTGGAGTCCGAAGAAAATAAAGAAAAACAATCTTGCTAAATAAAAAATTCATTTTTAAAGGAAACTTTTTAATATATTTTTATCTTCGGACACAAAACTAATTGCATTACACATTGCCAATGATGAAATGCTGACAAAGAACAATTCATTGAAATACTGTATATGTTACCGCTAAAGTGCAGAAATCAGTTATTCTACAGATTATCTAGGTAATGTGCAGATTAACTAGGGTGATCCGTTAAAGTGCCAAAAATTGTTTCATTGCTCAAATTACCTAGGTAATCTGCAAATTACCTAGATAATCTGCACATTACCTACTAGGCACTCGTTAAAGTGAAAATAAGATCTTTGCTGGAACAACAGCAACGTTTCTGTACGCTTAAATTAACATAATGTTATTTATTTAGTTTTCGATATATAAAGAATCAAGTTAATATAATCAACAAATTAGTTGATAGAATCAATCATCAATCAATTAAAAATCTATAATAGAAAGAATCAAACGGTTTAAAATATTATTATAATTAAGGAAATGAATTTGCAAAACATATGATAAAATTATGCTTACTTATTAGTGCAATCTAAAGATTGGTGACACTTTGAATTACATAGCATTTGGTTTTGCGACAAGCACACCTATTTGTGGTACATTTAGATTTGCAGTCACATTTTCTGAAACCCTGCCCAGTACCAAGGGATTGTTTTATTGCTATTTGGCGTAAAGATATTTCTACTCAGGGACATCTTTCGTTAAAAATCTCTCTTTGCAAAAATATGACAACGACTCAATGAGTTTTTCACAGCCTTGTACAGTCAACACATCATACCTTTGAATTATTCGATAATCTCGAGATGATTCTTTCTTCTTGGAAACTTTTATTCGCTTCACATCTTCAATTATGCAATCATACTTTCGTTTTGTCATTAAAACGCTATTATATTTTGAATCTTCGCTAAAGAGTAACTTGTACAAAATTCTAGCGGATAATGCTTACCTTGGCATTCCTTTGTAGCGATGGGAACATTTCACGCACGTGTTTTCCGGTCTTTGTTGATGTTATTGTCCTAAAGTCCGTTGTATGCGATGACTGGCTTTACTTCTCACACTTTTCACTGGGTATACTCATTGGATCTTTGCCTTAGGATTCCAAACACATCAATTTTTACCGTTCTTTATACTCGAAATTTTCGCCCATCCTCTGGGCATCCTCAGGAGTGTGGCGACTTTACCACCGATGTTCGCGGTTAACTTCGCGCTAATGGAGTCTGATACTCCTTGTTGCCATTCGTCGGATATACTTTCCTGGATATATTTCGTTATCAAGCCCGGCTGGCGCCATCTATGTTTCATTAAAAACAACTTTTTTTTTTTTTTAATTTCTTCTCCTATCCTGGTTTTCTTGTCTTTTTTGCCAGTTTTTCTTTTGTTGTTGTTTTTCTTGTCTTATTAGTTCTTTCCACAGGCCCGATAATGTGCTAGGGTCGTTCTGGTTACATACCCTTGCTTTATTTTTATAGATTAATATTGCTTCTTCCCTCCTCATTTGCCTTTCCGATTTTTTATTCTTTTTTAGCATTTTAATTTCATCGAATTTTGGGAATGTCCGGTTTTCCATGCAGAATTGCACTAAAGCAGTTTTCCGCTAGAATTTTGTACAAGTTACTTTGAAATATCGCACGTAAAAGAGAATAGTAGAATGATTAGAGCTATATAATAGTCAGAATATAATAGTCAGAATTAGAACTACTAATTGGAATTGATTCCCTAAAGAGGTTTTCGAAGAATCTTTTCTTCATTTTACTCACCAATTCGGTGCTTGCTTGCATACTAGGAGTTAAATTTTTATCTGCTTTAAAAAAAATCACGACACCAATTCACGCGCTAACAGGCAGAAACGAATTTGAAAACAGAATTAGCTCATGCTACGCACTGGCAGCCGACGCCAATTATGAGAAATAAAAAACAACCGGTGACGACTAGACGCTGGCGAAACAAAACTAAAAGTGGAGGGAGAGGGGGAAGGTGTAGGGAAAGGAAATGAGAGAAACAGGCAAAACCAAACTAAAAGTGGAGGGAGAAGGGGGTGTAGGGAAAGGAAATGAGAGAAACAAACTTTTGAACTTTAACGATACCGAAGCCGTTAATGTGCACATTACCTAGGTAAAATGCGGAAAACTCTTGATTCCGCACGTTAACGGAGCAGATCAGTTAATCTGCAGATTAGCTAGGTAATGTGCACATTAACGGCTTTCGAGCTTTAGCAGTAACATATATACTCGCGTGCAGAGAAGCAGAATGTAAACGTATGCTGTACGCGGATAGTTTCCACATTATTAGCAGGTTTTGCGGATAGTTTCCACATTATTAGCAGGTTTCGCGGATAGTTTCCACATTATTAGCAGGTTTCGCGGATAGTTTCCACATTATTAGCAGGTTTCGCGGATAGTTTCCACATTATTAGCAGGTTTCGCGGATAGTTTCCACATTATTAGCAGGTTTCGCGGATAGTTTCCACATTATTAGCAGGTTTCGGTTTCGCGGATAGTTTCCACATTATTAGCAGGTTCCGCAGATAGTTTTTGCTAGTACATTTTGTTTTAAGTGTTATTTACAGCAATTAAAACACTTACTCAAGGCTTTTATTCAGATTAATATACTCAATTGTATTTTTACTTGAACTTTAAATTGTTTTTCACATTTTCTGAGTTCTTTTGTTTTTACAGACGTTTCTGGCCTCTAGATCATATCAAGGCCTGTCATTACAATACATAGGAACTGTATCAAAATTTCGTTTACACTGGAAAAATTGAAAATTTTATTGCCAGGTTCCTCTTGCAGTTGCCAGTCATTAAGTTATAATCATTTAATTATGTTAATATTAGTTCAAAAAAACGTTAAATTCCACGTTATCTAATGAACGTTATTATATGGCATATTATATTAAGTTCATTAGCAGGAATTCATAGAAGTCTTGTCATTTTTTTCTGTTCTTCACTTTTTTACTCAAGTTCGCTGAAAACCACGATATCCGGACTTCCTAACCTCTTATTCGTTCAGGTGGTATTATCATATTGAGGGTGAATGGCTCAATTATTTAAAATATAGAATAAACAACACAACTTATTTCTTAATAAAAGATGAATGATAGGGTTAAAATAATAATATTGTTACCTCATTGGTTTGCAGTCTCCATTTGACTAGTTGCTCCCGGTATACATTCAAGCAACAACAAAGTGCGTAGTCGAAGTTGCACAAAATTTACATTCTCCGTAGGCAAACAATGAAATATTTACAATAGCTAAAACCTCTAAAAATCTTTTATCGAACACACAAAAACCCTGTCCTCGAAATAGAACTTGAAAGAAAATTAATCCAAAGAATAAATAAAATCCAAATAAAAACCATAATTCCAACCTCAAATTCGACTGAGAACGATATACAAAACAGTCTCCATCAAAGGAATCCAAGATCCCGAAATTTCTGTCGCGTTTTTTTTTTTTTTTTTTTTGATTGGAGGTTTAACGACCACCGTGAGCAACTCAATGGGCTATAAGCAGTCGCCCGTCCCTAATTTAGGGTCACTGGTTCCAGGGAAGGGAGAGAGTCAGTGCCGTAAGACAAACACAACATCCATTGATTGATTGGAGGTTTAACGACCACCGTGAGCAACTCAATGGGCTATAAGCAGTCGCCCGTCCCTAATTTAGGGTCACTGGTTCCAGGGAAGGGAGAGAGCCAGTGCCGTAAGACAAACACAACATCCATTGATTGATTGGAGGTTTAACGACCACCGTGAGCAACTCAATGGGCTATAAGCAGTCGCCCGTCACTAATTTAGGGTCACTGGTTCCAGGGAAGGGAGAGAGTCAGTGCCGTAAGACAAACACAACATCCATTGATTGATTGGAGGTTTAACGACCACCGTGAGCAACTCAATGGGCTATAAGCAGTCGCCCGTCCCAAATTTAGGGTCACTGGTTCCAGGGAAGGGAGAGAGCCAGTGCCGTAAGACAAACACAACATCGATTGATTGATTGGAGGTTTAACGACCACCGTGAGCAACTCAATGGGCTATAAGCAGTCGCCCGTTCCTAATTTAGGGTCACTGGTTCCAGGGAAGGCAGAGAGCCAGTGCCGTAAGACAAACACAACATCCATGCCCGACCGGGATTCGAACCCCGGACCCCTTACGGACGAAAGATCAGAGGCCAGCGCCTTAGACCACTGCGCCACCGGGGCGGCCGTCACGCGTTTCGGCACGCTCATTCGTGGCCGTTTTCAAGGAGATCCCGTGCTGTACTGTTCCTTGCGTGTTAACTATTTATTAAGTCGACGGCGCTGCCACCTCCATCGTCTGCGTCGTCATCGTCACGTAGAACTTCGCTGGCACCATCTAGTGTCGTCCTGTTTTTTAAACTTTGTTTCATTTTGTCGACTAGATCTTCTTATTGAATGAACATGATAAAACAGGAAAAACAACGAATAATCCAAATAAGATGATCTAGTCGACATGTGAAACAAAGTTTAAAAAACAGGACGACACCAGATGGTGCCAGCGAAGTTCTACGTGACGAGCACGATGACGACGCACGCAGACGATGGAGATGGCAGCACCGTCAACTTAATTAATAGTTAACACGGGATCTCCTTGAAAACGGCCACGAAAGAGCGTGCTGAAACGCGCGACGGAAATTTCGGGATCTTGGATTCCTTTGATGGAGACTGTTTTGTATATCGTTCTCAGTCGAATTTGAGGTTGGAATTATGGTTTTTATTTGGATTTTATTTATTCTTTGGATTAATTTTCTTTCAAGTTCTATTTTGAGGACAGGGTTTTTGTGTGTTCAATAAAAGATTTTTAGAGGTTTTAGCTATCAAATATTTCATTGTTGCCTACGGGGAATGTAAATTTTGTGCAACTTCGACTACGCACTTTTGTTGTTGCTTGAATGTATACCGGGAGCAACTAGTCAAAAGGAGACTGCAAACCAATGAGATAACAATTCAATCTTCATAGTTCTAATTCTGATTTCATCAGAAAACTAGTGTCCTTTAAACGTGTGTACGTTCATGCTTGAAGAATCGGAAACGTACGAAATTCCAATAGCACACTCCCCCCCCCCCCAATATCATACATAGGGAGCACAAAAAAACAGGTTAAAAAAAGGCTGAAGCAACATATCACCAACTGGCAAAAAAAAAAAAAAGAGAGGCAAAAGCGGCGCTAGTACAGTTCTGTTTGGAAAACAAAACGTTCCCGAAATTCGACAAACTAAAATTGCCAAAAAGAAATAATCAAAAAAACGATTCAGGATGGAAGAAGCAATTTTAATATATAAAAATAAAAATAGAGTATGTAACCAGAACGACCCGAGCACGTTGTGTAACCTATGGAAAGAAGTTATTAGACAAGAAAAAGAGCAAAAAAAAAAAAAAAAAAAACACAACAGAAAAGGAGGAAAGACAAAGATAGAAGAAAGTAAAGGAAAACAAACAAGATAGCGTATTAAAAAATATATATATATATATATATCCAAAGAGGAAACATAGATGGCGACAGGGTAGAAACGATCAAGCTGCGTATCCGAGACGAACGAAGAATGGCAACGGGGATTAGCAAACCTTAGTAAGCGAGAAGGCACCCACGAGCAAAGGTGCAAAATCGCCATTCTCCTGAAGATGCCCAAAGTTTTGGGCGAAAATTTTCGAGCAAAGAAAACGGAAAAAATTGGTATTAACGGAACCTAATCGAAGTTTAGTGAAGCAAACCTGCATTAAACGAGAATAGCGCCAAGAACAGCTATACCTGAAACGGGAGCAACTAGTCAAAAGGAGACTGCAAACCAATGAGGTAACGTCGTTATTATTTTAACCCTATCATTCATCTTTTATTAAAGATGAATGATAGGGTAAGTTATATGTTGTTTATTCCATATTTTAATTAATTGAGCCATTCACCCTCAATATACCACCTGAACGAATAAGAGGTTAGGGAGTCCAGATATCGTGGTTTTCAGCGAACTTGAGTAAAAAAGTGAAGAACAGAAAAAAATGACAGGACTTCTATGAATCCTTTCCGCTAATGAACTTAATTTAATTATGCATTTTATAACGCTAGTATTTTTGAATTAACTTGTTGAAAATGCAATTTATAATTTTTGAAGGTTCACTGATGGACCTGCTTCTCTGGATATAAAAACTTTCTTTAATTAGTTTCTTTTATTGTAGTTTAATTGTGTATTACGGGGATTACTAGGATATAAGTTTTCACTTGTCACTAGTTTCTTGTTTTTAAGATGCTCATTTTACCATAAAGGTCCATTTTACCCCCTTAGCTGCACGTTCAATTGTAATGCACTTATTTTGTCCTCATTGGAATCTGTAATGTTCTAATAATTATTTACTGTTTTGTTAATTTTTCTTTAAATGATCTTATTCTGTTATCGTGGTTCGCGCTTCACGGGTTTGCAGCAAATTTTCTGTTTCAATGGTTGTGTGTACACAGATAGATTTTATTTTTATATAACTCTGCTCGCGTGCAAGTCAAAAGTTCTTGGAAGAAATCCTGCTTTCAAAGTAGAGGAGTCGGCTTACACACAGGTAAAAAAAAAAGCTGGACTTCTTTTAATTCTCTGGGAGACGGGTTCGAGTCCCGCTCCAGGACGATGAAAATTTTCAAGTTTTCGGATATTATCTGACTTACCATCCTTGTCACATTCACGCCCCCCTCCCCCCAAATTGGATTGTCATCTTCAATATTTGTATTGTATGGCGTAATCCCGTATTTATTTCATGATTTATCTGCTTCTCCGGGCAAACACGGGATAAGATTCTTAACCTCCAGATTCGCTAAACATGAATGCCGGTTGCTTCGACTAGCGAATCCTGTGATGGTTACATTCAAATTGATCGGAAACTTGAAACTTGGTCGTTCTGGGTGGTGTAGTGGTTAGCATGCCCGGGCGTTTTCTGGGAGATTCGGGTTCGAGTTCCGCTCCAGGACGATGAAAATTTTCAAGTTTTCGGATATTATCTGACTTACCATCCTTGTCACATTCACGCCCCCCCCAAATTGGATTGTCATCTTCAATATTTGTATTGTATGGCGTAATCCCGTATTTATTTCATGATTTATCTGCTTCTCCAGGTAAACACGGGATAAGATTCTTAACCTCCAGATTCGCTAAACATGAATGCCGGTTGCTTCAACTAGCGAATCCCGTGATGGTTATATTCAAATTGATCGGAAACTTGAAACTTGGTCGTTCTGGGTGGTGTAGTGGTTAGCATGCCCGGGCGTTTTCTGGGAGATACGGGTTCGAGTTCCGCTCCAGGACGATGAAAATTTTCAAGTTTTCGGATATTATCTGACTTACCATCCTTGTCACATTCACGCCCCCCCCCCCCAAATTGGATTGTCATCTTCAATATTTGTATTGTATGGCGTAATCCCGTATTTATTTCATGATTTATCTGCTTCTCCAGGTAAACACGGGATAAGATTCTTAACCTCCAGATTCGCTAAACATGAATGCCGGTTGCTTCGACTAGCGAATCCTGTGATGGTTATATTCAAATTGATCAGAAACTTGAAACTTGGTCGTTCTAGGTGGTGTAGTGGTTAGCATACCCGGGAATTTTTAGGGAGACGCGGGTTTGATCCCGCTTCAGGAAGTTGCAAATTTTCAAGTTTTTGGATATTATCTGACTTACCATCCTTGTCACATTTACGCCAAAAAAATCAGATTGTCATCTTCAATATTTGTATTATATGGCGTAATCCCATATTTCTTTCACAATTCTCTTGCAGAGTTTACCGACGGTTTTGCTTACGTTCTAGACAGCGGCTTTTCGCACGTCACTGCTCGTTAGTTTTCTGACCTTTTCAAAACTAACACGTAATGACACGATCATATCCTCAGCTGTGCCCGGCAATGTAACTGAAAAGTTTCCTTTTCAGAGACATAAATAGCGATGAAGGAAAATATCAGCAGCAAAGACTGGTCAAAATGGCGAAGGACGAACTAAAATATAAGGCACAGCGCACATGAGATCCAGAACATGGAACATTGAAATGATTCATGCACGTATTGGTTTGTGCAGCGAGCACTCTGCGTACATTTTCATTTGCCGATTGGCGCGAAGAGAGGACACAAGCACCGTCGGGCGTTTGTGTTCCCAACACTACAAAGACAAGATAACTCCTGCTGTCCCACCCCACAATTTTCGGTCTTTCATTATGACACACACACACCCCTCCCACTTCTTTCCGCTCCGTACAAACTCCTGAACTGAGGAAAAATTTTCCAAGGGAGTTCCTTTTCCAATTAACCCTTTCTCCCGCACAATTACACTGCGGATTGTTTTATTTTTTTTTAAATCAAACGGCCACAAAAGTGTTGTTGCTTTTAATCGGCGTTAATCCGCAAATTATACAACGAAAATGATGGTACATGTTTTTTAGTGTGATTTCCGTGGTGGCCCAGACCATTTTTTTTTTGGTCACCCTCTCGCTGCGACCAGGCGACCGCATTTTTCGAACTCTGGTCAGAAGCCATCACTTATACCACTGCACCACCAGGGCGGCTTTCCAAAGTTGAAAAGTAATTTTTTTTTTTTTTTTTAATTGTAGGTTTTACAACCACCGTGAGCAACTCAATGGGCTATAAGCAGTCGCCCGTCCCTAATTTAGGGTCACTGGTTCCAGGGAAGGGAGAGAGAGCCAGTGCCGTAAGACAAACACATCATATTTTTTTTCTTTCATTGGAGGTTTAACGACCACCGTGAGCAACTCAATGGGCTATAAGCAGTCACCCGTCCCTAATTTAGGGTCACTGGTTCCAGGGAAGGGAGACAGCCAGTGCCGTAAGACAAACACATCATATTTTTTTTTTTTTCTTTCATTGGAGGTTTTACGACCACCGTGAGCAACTCAATGGGCTATAAGCAGTCGCCCGTCCCTAATTTAGGGTCACTGGTTCCAGGGAAGGGAGAGAGCCAGTGCCGTAAGACAAACACATCATATTTTTTTCTTTCATTGGAGGTTTGACGACCACCATGAGCGACTCAATGGGCTATAAGCAGTCGCCCGTCCCTAATTTAGGGTCACTGGTTCCAGGGAAGGGAGAGAGCCAGTGCCGTAAGACAAACACAACATCATATTTTTTTTCTTTCATTGGAGGTTTAACGACCACCGTGTGCAACTCAATGGGCTATAAGCAGTCGCCCGTCCCTAATTTAGGGTCACTGGTTCCAGGGAAGGGAGAGAGCCAGTGCCGTAAGACAAACACAGCATCATATTTTTTTTCTTTCATTGGAGGTTTTACGACCACCGTGAGCAACTCAATGGACTATAAGCAGTCGCCCGTCCCTAATTTAGGGTCACTGGTTCCAGGGAAGGGAGAGAGCCAGTGTCGTAAGACAAACACAACATCCGTGCCTGTCCGGGATTCGAACAGGGACCCCTTTCGGACGAATGATCAGAGGCCATCGCTTAGACCACTGCGCCACCGGGGCGGCTGAAAAGTAATTTTGAATATATTAGTGAGTATATTACATATATTCACTAAGCTGTTGTTCTCCGAGATTCAGAGGTTAGCTCTAAAAAGAAACACAAACTACCAGATAATTTTTACTTACTGTTGCCGTATCAAACTTCTCCATTTACAGCGATCTTGACATACAACTCGGGCTTCACCGACCATCCATCACATGCAGTACACGAGATCTTCTATGCTTCATATTCATGATCTGTTTTTCGTGCAGACACTCCTGAATCTGATCCTCCCATGACTTCCTTGGCCTTCCTCTGCCTTTCCTTCTTGCCATTTATGGGCTAAAAAGATTTTCTTAGTAAGCATCTCATCACTCATTCTTTCACCATGGTGGCCAAACCACACCTTGCTAACAACATTTTACTTCACATCACACAACTGCAACACATCATTCCTCACACAATCAGAACGTGTCTTGACACAAACCCCCGTAAGTAACACATTCCTCCAGTGCACAAATGACTCCTATGTTTCTTCTGTAGTACCCAGGTTTCACTGCCATACATCAGAGTAGGAACAATTACACTTTCACACAGAGCTATTCAGGACTCTTGAGAACAGGGCAAGATTTCATCTTTTTTGCTCACTAGCAAATTTTGCTAGTGACCAAATAGTTTGCTAGCAAAACATTTGCATGACTAGCAAAAAAAACTAAATGACATCGTAACTTATTTTCTAATAAAGTTACACAGAAATTTAAATATGTGTATAAATATTTTGACTTACCTTTTTGAATAATGAATAGAATCTTAGATAAGTTTAGTGACTATTAATTTCTAACAAATTCTCATACCACATGAATATATTTCACTGACATTCTAATTCAGATTTCTTCCCATATGGTTTACGCTCAGGGTGTCTGACTTTGTCATCATACCACTTTATAACTGCTGACCGTGGATTAAAAATCTCTTCTTGTGGCCCTTCTATTTCAATTGTCATCAGAGCATTTCAAGTTTCAACAGACAAATTGTTCCTCCAATCCCTTGTATTCTTTTTAAAAAACTGAATCCCACCTCACAACATGCAGTACTAAGTGGAAGTATCGCACAAATTTCTGCTAAACTTCTACACACTTCATATCTGCCAACTACCACACAATGCCGTAGTTTCTACGGAACTCACTATCAAAACTACAGATTCTACAAATTTTCATTTTGTTTCAAATTTTTCTTTTGCTATTATTTTTATGATATACACGAGATTCTTACAGGGATTCGCGGAATACCGCTTTATTTTATTTATTTTTTTTTGTCATCAGTTAGATCATTCTGAAGATCGATATTTG
Source organism: Macrothele yani (assembly GCA_039090855.1). Lineage (NCBI taxonomy): Eukaryota > Metazoa > Arthropoda > Arachnida > Araneae > Macrothelidae > Macrothele > Macrothele yani. The sequence goes on from CM077034.1 coordinate 220,299,082, forward strand.
GGAGGGGGGATCTGGAGACGAAATTTCGTGCTTCAAAACTTTCAAACACAGTAGTGAAACGGAGTAAGAAAATTTTGCCGTAATCGCAAATTATTCTCCCAATGTTGTCTTTGTGTCTGCTTTTCTTGTTAAATATCATTTTATTGCATAAAAGTTTGCATTTTAGCTTGAAACTGTGGAGAACAATTTGCAAAAACCGAAGTTGGCTGCTGCAAAATTTTTCTGTAATCTTCAGGCATGAGATTCGTCCGCGAATTCAAGGAATTCCGTCTTTACGAAACTAGAAAACGAAAGGTCGACGAAATTCGGATTTTTTCCATAATCATATTTTTTTTTTCTCACGATGTTGCCTCTGTCTAGTATTATTGCTCATTAACATTTTATTGGATAAATATTTGTATTTCAGCTTGAAAATACAAGGAAAATTTCCAAAACCAGAAGTCAGACGAAGCAAAAGTTTCTTCCGTAATCGTTTACTTCCTCCACGAACACGTTTCGTAAAAAAGCGTATATCTATGCCACGTAATAAGGCTAGTTACTATGGATAAGACTTTTGCCAGTGTTGGCAGGCTATTTTCCAGTAACATTTTGGTTTGCTTCTTTCGGTTTTGTCTACCATCCGAATAAGTGGAATTATTCTTGCTTATTCATCACTGATCATTAGAGCGCAGTATTTGATGTATGCACGACTATCAAGACTTGTAGAAGAAGGCGATCGCTTGGCTTAGGGTAGAACAAGAGTTGAGGACAAAGTTCGTGGGGCAAAAGAAGGGAGGGTGGCAGAGCAGGTGGTCAAACAACCGATCCATCCCAGAGCTCTGGGTTGCCACAGCAACCATTGCCGACGTCACGTTTAGTTTCTGTAATAGACCAATGAGGGCACGATGGAGCGAAGTTTCAATGCGCTTCTACGACAGTTTGGAAGGGATGAAAGATATGGGGAGGATGGGTATTAAGTGTCGAAAGGAAATTGGCGAAAGAGAATTGCTGATCGTCGCTGTTTTAACAAGTGATAATAGAAACTGTTATGTACACTTCATGGATTAATAATGATTTTTGGTTACTTTAAATAAAGAAATTACCTTACTAGCAATATTTGCTACTGCGATTTTTTTTCACTAGCAAATTTGATTTTTCACTAGCTATTTGCTAATCGGTGAAATCGCGCCCTGCTTGAGAACCAATCATTCCTGTGAAAACCTCCCAAAGCAGCCATGACTTTCAATGAAGAATTCACTCGCCTACTAATTTCACCATACAATTTGTTCTCTCTGTCAAAGTCAAACATACTTCCTATATACACAAACTCATTCACCTGATCCATCACTGTGCCACTTAGACTTATATTACGTTCAGTGCTACCAGTTCCTCTTTCAAAAACCATAACTTCAGTTTTTCCCTTTTATTTTGCATGTGGGCTGAGTGCATTTGCAAAACTGATTTTATGCAACTGCTATTTCAGTGTAATTGCTTTGTAAAGGTGCTGTTTTCAAATTAAAGTAGTTTATGAAGTAGCCAGAAAAACAAAACATAACTACTCCCTAGGCAGATTTCTGAAATGTCATTTTCTTTCTTTCATCATCATCATTGTCAACCATTATAAATCCACTGCTGGACGAAGGTCTCTCCAAGTTTCCTCCACAACTGTCTGTCTTGTGCCAGTCTCCTCCATGTCACTCCCTCATACTTTCGAATTTCATCCAAACATTTCCAATGTGGTCTTCTTCTGGGTCTTTTCCTGTCCCTTGGAATCCAATCTAAAATTTCGGCTGTCCATCGATGGTCTGTCCTTCTGGCAGTATGTCCAGCCCATTGCCATTTCAGGGATTTAACTCTGATGATCATGATGTCTTCCACTCTTGTCATTTTTTGGATCCACGAGTTCCTCTTCTTATCTCTCCTGGTTTCACCAAGCATGCACCTCTCTATGCTCCTTTGAGTTGTCTGTAGCCTTTGCATGCGTCTCTTTTACTTAAGGTCCAAGTCTCTGCACCATACGTAAGCACTGGAAGGATGTATTGATCAAACACTTTTCTTTTAGGACATAATGGCATATTGCTCTTGAAAATATGCTGTTTCTTTCAAAAGCTCTCCAGGCAAGTTTTGTACGCCAATTAATTTTTTCATCAATGTGACCCTCACTCGATATCTGCTGTCCAAGATAAACGTATGTGTCTGTTATCTCCAGCTTTTCTCCATCAATCTATAAATCTTCATTTCTTGTAAAAGCTGAAAGTTCACATTTAATCCCACTTCTTTACTCTTGTCAGCAAGTTCCTGGATCATACTCTGCAGCTCTGATGGTGTAGTTGCAAAAATGACTACGTCATCAGCAAAACGAAGGTGGGTTAGATAATCTCCATTAATCTTTATCCCTTTGTTTTCCCAGTTCAGCTTTATTGGAGATTTAACGATTACTGTGAGCAACTCAATGGGCTATAAGCAGTCACCTATCCCTAATTTAGAACCACTGAGACTCCAGGGAAGGGAGAGAGCCAGAGCCATAAGACAAACACAACATCCATGCCCTGCAGGTATTCAAACCCTTCTCGGCGGAATAGTCAGAAGCCAGCACTTAGACCACAGCAGAAATGGCATTGCAATGAAGAACAAACTCACTTTGCAAGTAATTACAACAAAAGGTAATTCCTTGTTTTGCAACAAATCCTCTGGTGTGATTTGGAGAATACACACAGTTCAACTGTGGAATATCACAGATATGTTTATTAAGATAGATTTCTGGTGGTTGCATGTCAGCTTTCACATTTTTTGTTCTGCTGGGATCTTCTTCAAAACCTAGTTCTGAGAGCTTGTACACATTACAATTTGCTGGGAAGTTAATAACACCAAAAATTCTGTTGGAAAATCATACATGGAACAAGGCTCCTCTCACCTGTCAAGAGATTTTCCAAATTGTTTTCTCACATGGTTAAAAAAGAAAAAAAAATCCATGCAATACTTTATAAAACAAAATAAAGGTGTAATTCAGCTGAACTGTTTAAATTTTTACCTTATGCAATGAATTTAAATGAATATTTATAGGACTGAATTATTGACCCTTTAAATTTTATACAAAGTTCATACAATGGCAAAAAGCTATAGAAAAAAAAAAAACGTTAATGTGTAATGACTTCATAAGCGCAGCTTGATATCCAAGTACAGGAATTTGTAACACTACCTATAATTCCTCAACATTTAAAAGGCCTACTATGCAAAAAAAAAAAAAAATTCTAAATGTCCATTTTAATTGCAATGAGAAATCAGCATCGAGGGAAAAAATCTGATATTTTTTTTACTCCTACAACGTGAGGCTAAAACTGACAATTTTAACTGCACAGAATCTTGTCACGTTATATATGCTGTCAATGTTTACCAACATAATTTCACGTTCTAAAACCAACAATTTAAAATGGAAGCTTTTATAATGCTCTTTTTTCCATTTAAAATATAAATCGACTCTGATGACACAAGAATGCGACAGCGATTATTAGTTTAAAAAAAGAAAACTGAATGTAAAATGAAATCATTCGTTACACTGACGATGCTACCGAAAAACCGTCATGAAATACCAACCCGCTTACGTTATGGAATATTAATACACAGGATATACATTTCAATATCCTTGATTTTCGTCTTGGCGGCGAGTTTATCCACGATGCATTAGTAGTGTTGAAAACCAAAATAATGTTCTAATACCTGATCGGAAACCTCTAACGAGAGGTACGACCATTTGTGTTGGTACTATTTACCAGCTGACACAATGGCTTTAAATTCCTCGCAAGCACCAACAAATCTACTGAAGAAAACTACACATATCATCTCACCTTCGAAGCAATGAAAATTACGCATGCGATTCCTAGGTCAACGCTCTTTTTTTAAGTTGCACGGTATATTTCGTGGAACTATGTGCACTTTTAGGCCTACAAGTCCGATCAATGAACGTGCAACAAAATAGAGGACAACTCCTCCTCCCCCCTTCACGAGCAATTGCAAAAGACAGATAGAATAATAAGGTAGCACAAAATAGGGCATACAAGAATCCAACGCGGATGAAAACAGTCGAATGAATGGTATTTAATGGATTGTCTACGTACCAATATGGCGGTCCGGATACCAAAGATGTGCCTATCGGAGGGTACAAAGATCTCCGTAGTCGACCAACCCTCGGATCTTCATCATCGCTGAGGCCGCCGCGACGCTGCCAGCAGCCCCTGTCCCTAAAGCCATGACCGACTACGTGATGACTCATTCGCCAACCATACGTCATAGGGTCAGGTAGTTGACGGAAGCGTAGGTAAAGAAAGCCTTTTATGAAAACCACCATCGAATTCTTTTCTTTTTCTTATTTCCTTTCTTCTCAAAAGTGAATCTACACTGCTTGATTTTACACCATATTGTTCTCTTAAAAGGATTTAGTTTTTACAAATATAAAAAGCATACCTTATCGACCATGTAACAAAGTGATTTTTTTTTTTTTTTTTTTTTACGAAACTAATCAGATCTGAAGAAAATGCATAACCTGCTAAAAGTTTCTGATCCACATAGTTCGATCATGTCTATCCATAAGTAAGGATGGCATTTTTCTAGCAAAAGAAAGCTTTACCTCTTAAACACGGTTGAAAAGCTCGATAAAATTCATGTTTAATAATAGGTCATCAAAAATTACCATTGATCTATCTCTGTAATTCGCAACAGAACAATGCTTCTTAGCATAAAACATCCGAAATCTTAGAAGCGACAGCGCACATGAAAGTACTGAATTCAGTTAATCTCCAAAAAAAATAAGTTCTTCAAGAACTTTCTCCGAAATTTATTTATCGTAGTTACTTCATATGTCAAACACTGGGTTTGTAGTCACTGAAACCCGCAGTTATATAGCCAAAAAATTTCGGAGTAATAGGGATTGATACTTTTCAATAAACACACTGTTTTCATATTCTGAATTTTTTTTTAATTTGTACCAAACCCTGTTCAATTTCGGATTTCTCTTCAAATTTGAATATATTTTTTGCCACCCTATAGTGGCGCAGTAGTCTAAGCGCTGGCTTCTGATCATTCGTCTGAGATAGTTTACTCCGAAATATATATATTGCCCTTTTTCAAACAATATTTCGCCAACTAAAGTTTTGCAGAACACATCACTCACATCGTAGCCAAGGAAGGTGTACTCGTGTCCGGACTCACCCTTGAGGATTCCCCTTTCTACTTCGCCTCCGTGTCATGGGCCAGCGGATGGCCAAATGGTCAACGTTCGTGACTGCCACGGAAAAGACCTGAGGTTCGATCCCAACATGTAGGAACGCTCGAACTACTAAATATCCGCCGTACGTCGAATGGGCACGTTAAGCCGTTGGGCCCTGGGAGGATTATTCATTCGTACTCAATTCACCCTGAGGAGGATTGAGTACGAATTTAAAGCGCTGTATATATATTTAAAAGGATGTAAGGTCAGGTGATGCGTAACATCACAGCCTCTCCTTGACAAATGTCAACCCCGCCTTCTCGTGGTGCATCCTGTTCCCACTAAGGGGCTCTGACGACCGCCAATAGCGGTATAACTATACCATCGGGATCAGAGGAAATGCTATCCCACACTCACCAACCCGCTTGGCCAGCGTGGTGAGTTACGGCCAAACACCTCCAAAATGACTCTACAACTTAAATCTTGGCCCTCAGTCTCCGGCAGCTGGAATGTACCTGGCCAAGGCAGCAGCCAGTGCGACATGAAGGCAGAGGGTGCTAAGAATCCCCGGAGGACCGGACTAGGCTGCCATTTGATGCTGACCTTGGCTACCTATAACGGACGCTCCCTATCTTCTGATTCAAGGCTACTTGAATTGGAAGAGGAACTACAAAGGATCAAGTGGGACATCGTCGGGCTAAGTGAGGTAAGGAGAAAAGGAGAAGATCTCATTGAACTGAAAAGTGGACATCTCTTCTATTATCGTGGGACAGATACTGGCAGAACTAGTGGTGTTGGATTTATAATAAACAAGAAACTGAAGGATAAAGTGGTAGAAGTTGAAAGTTCCTCTGACAGAGCTGCACGACTCGTTATCCAACTATCGAGAAGATACCAGGCTCAGATTATTCAAACTTATGCACCCACCACAAGTCATCCTGAAGAAGAAATTGAAGAATTTTATGAGGAAATTCGTCATCTAAATAATAAAGGTAAGCAGCACTTGAAGATAATTATGGGAGATTTCAATGCAAAAATAGGGCAACGGCAACAGAATGAAACTTCAGTAGGTAAATTCGGTCACGGCAACAGAAACCAGCGTGGAAATACTCTCGTTGAGTTTGCAGAGGCAGAAGGATTTTTCATCTTGAACTCCTTTTTCAAGAAAAAGCCACACAGGAAATGGACATGGAGACATCCAATTGGGACGACAAGTGAAATTGATTTTATTATGTGTAACAAAAAATTCGTCATCGAAGACTGCAGTGTGCTGAACAAGTTCAACACAGGTAGTGACCATAGATTGGTGAGATGTAAGATGCACCTCAACACTAAACTGGAACGTGGCAAGCTCATAAGACAAACAAAATGTATTGACATAACCAACCTTAAAAAACACCATAATACTTTCAAGTTGGAACTGAAGAACAGATTCTCTGCTTTAGAAGGCCTAACATCGGAAGAAGTGGATATTTCGGAAGTTAACAGAAAAGCAACCAAAGCTCTAATGGAAACAGCAACAAAATTAGCTGGGTCTAAGAACAAGTTGCATGTGAACAAATTATCAGGAAAAACCAAAATGTTGATGCAAAAAAGAAGAGATGAGGACAACTAAAAGAAGATGTGACTTCCAAAGTGGAATATATAGAGCTATGCAAGACAACACGAAAAAGTATCACTGAAGACGTAAGGAAATTCAACTGTGAGCTAGTGAGGAAAGCAATTGAAAACAACCAAAGCCTGAAGATAGCAAAGGGACATCTCAGTAAGGGAAGAAAACAGATTATGGCTCTGAGAAAAGAAGATGGTTCTATAACAAGAAATAGAGGCGAAATTTTGACAAGAGTGAAAGATTTCTACTCCAAATTATATGAAAGGGATGATACATGTACTCCAGACATCATGAAAGGTACCAGAGTTCTTCCAGTCCTCCCAGCAGAAGTTGCTCATGCAATCAAGAACATGAAGCAGGGGAAAGCTCCAGGAGAAGATGGAATTACTATAGACATCATACAAGAAGCAAGCGGAGAAATTGAAACAGTACTCGCCCAAATTTTCACTCGATGCCTTAATGAAGGGAAGATTCCTGAGGATTGGAACAATGCTACAATGATCCTGCTACATAAAAAAGGTGACATTGAGGATCTCAGGAACTACAGACCTATCAGCCTCCTATCAGTGGTTTATAAAATCTTCACTAAAGTTCTTTCACACCGCTTGAAGGTAACACAGGACATGGCTCAACCGAGAGAACAAGCTGGATTCAGGAGTGGCTACAGCACAATAGATCATATCCACGTACTGAGAGAACTAATTGAAAGAGCGAGGGAATATGAACTTCCATTGTGCATGGCTTTTATCGATTATGAAAAAGCCTTTGATTCGGTGAAACCATCAGCAGTTACCATGGCTCTGAAATCCTGCGGTATTGAAGATGCATACATTAATATTATTAATAACATCTATGAAAATGCAAGTGCAAAGATTCGGCTGTTTGAAAATACAACACACATAAAAATTGGAAAGGGAGTGAGACAAGGTGACACCATATCTCCGAAGCTCTTTAATGCCACATTGGAAAATGTCTTTCAATCACTGAACTGGGAAAACAAAGGGATAAAGATTAATGGAGATTATCTAACCCACCTTCGTTTTGCTGATGACGTAGTCATTTTTGCAACTACCCCATCAGAGCTGCAGAGTATGATCCAGGAACTTGCTGACAAGAGTAAAGAAGTGGGATTAAAAATGAACTTTCAGAAGACAAAAGTGATGTTCAATGCTTTTACAAGAAATGAAGATTTATCGATTGATGGAGAAAAACTGGAGATAACAGATACGTATGTTTATCTTGGACAGCAGATATCAAGTGAGGGGTCACATTGATGAAGAAATTAATCGGCGTACAAAACTTGCCTGGAGAGCTTTTGGAAGAAACAGCATAATTTTCAAGAGCAATATGCCATTATGTCTTAAAAGAAAAGTGTTTGATCAATGCATCCTTCCAGTGCTTACGTATGGTGCAGAGACGTGGACCTTAACTAAAAGAGACATACAAAGGCTGCAGACAACTCAAAGCAGCATGGAGAGGTGCATGCTTGGTATAACCAGGAGAGATAAGAAGAGGAACTCGTGGATCCGAAAAATGACGAGAGTGGAAGACATCATGATCAGAGTTAAATCCCTGAAATGGCAATGGGCTGGACATACTGCCAGAAGGACAGACCATAGATGGACAGCCGAAATTTTAGATTGGATTCCAAGGGACAGGAAAAGACCCAGAAAAAGACCACATGGGAGATGGGTGGATGAAATTCGTAAATATGCGGGAGTGACATGGAGGAGACTGGCACAAGACAGACCGTTGTGGAGGAAACTTGGGAGACCTTCGTCCAGCAGTGGATTGATAATGGTTGACAATGATGATGATGATGATGATATATTCAAAAAAGATTCTTCTCAGCAAAGTTTTTTTTTTCTAAGATTTTGGGCTTAATCCCACTTAAAGTATTTTTTTTTTTCGTGAGGGTTTCACGGATGAATCAAATCTATTCTCCTACCCCTCCGAAATTTCTGGTTACTCCGCTGATTACTCATCTCCAGATTTTTTTTTTTTTTTTTAATTGGAGGTTTAACGACCACCGTGAGCAACTCAATGGGCTATAAGCAGTCGCCCGTCCCTAATTTAGGGTCACTGGTTCCAGGGAAGGGAGAGAGCCAGTGCCATAAACAAACACAACATCCATGCCTCACCGGGATTCGAACCCGTACCCCGTTCGGACGAATGATCAGAGGCCATCGCTTAGACCACTGCGCCACCGGGGCGGCATCATCTCCAGATTCAAACGGCTCCGATAGATACCGATTTAGATGGTGCGTGAAAAAAAATAATGTTATTTATAAACTAGAAAATTCCTTTCTTTCATTCATAAAATCAAAGAGAACAATAAAAAAGCAAAACTTCTGATCTATTATAATTAAAACTGCTGGACCATGGACAGGGGCGCACACAGAATTTCCACCAGGAAGGGGGGGGGATCGGACAAAAAAATGCACGGGACAAATGAAACTAGAAATTGGGCACACACACACACACATATGGATTATATATGTGTGTGTATGGATTCTTTTGTTAGCATGAAACAGCACTGATGTGTTCACAGGTTAAAAAAACCTTACTCTTTTGAATAAGTCTGCTAAATTAAATGTGCATTAATATATCCATTAATATTTATGAAAGATCTTAAGACGTACAGAAAAATAAAGTTTAAATTGCTTCTCTTACTGTAATGCAGAAACATTTTCATCTAAGCTCACTTTAAATAATATATATAAATTATTGGCTTGCCCTGACAGCACTGTTCATTACACTGTTAAAGAGCAGACACATTATCAATGGAAAACGAAAAAGTTAAGTAAACAATTATATTTAACTCACCTAAGTATTCCTCGTCGAACTTTGAAAACTATTCCAGTTGTCGAAATACCTTTTCAGAGAGGCAATTGAAATGAACACTCTGGGGTTTCACTAATTCCCTGCTTCAATGCTTGCAATCGTCAGCCATCCAAAACAGATGCGCCGCCCCGGTGGCGCAGTGGTCTAAGGCAATGGCTTCTGATCATTCGTCCAAAAGGGGTCCGGGTTCGAATCCCGATGAGGCATGGATGTTGTGTTTGTCTTACGGCACTGGCTCTCTCCATTCCGTGGAACCAGTGACCCTAAACTAGGGACGGGTGACTGCTTATAGCCCATTGAGTTGCTCATGGTGGTCGTTAAACCTTAAAAAAACAGATGCAGCATTCCTAAAGAAAAAGAGCACTCTGATTTCTGTGATTTATACAATCACACCACAACCATGTCGTTTCTATAAACATGTGCGGAAAGATTTTTTTTTTAATTTTGCCGTAGTCGGAATAAGGTATTTTAAAATTCAGGTGGAAGGAGGGGGGCACCAGTGTGTGCGCCCTGACCATGGATACATATATAATAAAAGATCTTTTGTTTGTTTTTTTACAGCAAACAGGCATATATTTTAGTTGCGCAAAAAAATAAAAAAAATTTAAAAAATGTTACTAACTGCTTAAAAGTATTTGTTTCTTTTAGAGGCAAACAACTAAATGTTAATATGAAGCACTTCGAAAAAAAATTTAACCCTTCATTTTTTTTTTTTTTTTTTTTGGTACGTCAAATGATGCATTTTAGTCATAATGTCAAGATAGCGAATTTGAGATAAAGGCTATTTTTATACTGCATTATTTCAAAGTAATGAATGTATAATAATTTGGAAAAGTGAAAAAATATTGGAGAACTTGGCATTAATTTTACAATATCTTACTGATGGTTAATGTTGTTTCACTATGTGATAAAAGATAACTACTTACATTATTAAGCAGATGATTTTGAAAATATATTAAGGAGGTAGAAGTACAGCTCGTAACCTCTGTAATGCAGAGAAAAAAAGTAAACAGGGGGAAATGTTCACAATTTTTTTTAACGATCCCAACATATGTAGTTTCCGCTGTGCCTACTTTATTGTTTTTTACGTTTTTCATCATTAGAAGAAAACGTTACACAGAATAAAAATGCTGAGACACGTAAATATCAGAAAACAATTGTCTTCTACAATTCGTGATTTTTTTTAAGCAAGGCTTCAATCTGAAATCATAGAGTTGGTATTACTTGACAAATACCAAATGGGAATTTTCTTCCCCCACTTATAAAAAAAATGTAAACTATTATGAACCCAACTAATAAACCTTTACAACTCACAATGCAAATAAAGCTATTAAAGCCGCCCCGGTGGCGCAGTGGTCTAAGGCGTTGGCCACTGATCATTCGTCCGTAAGGGGTCCGGGTTCGAATCCCGGTCAGGCATGGATGCTGTGTTTGTCTTACGGCACTGGCTCTCTCCCTTCCCTGGAACCAGTGACCCTAAATTAGGGACGGGCGACTGCTTATAGCCCATTGAGTTGCTCACGGCGGTCGTTAAACCTCCAATCACAAAAAAAAAAAAAGCTATTAAAACAAATACATGTAGGCTGTAGCTATTAAAACAACCACGTTGAACAAAAAATGTGCTTCTTTTTTTAATTAGTTGCCATAGCATATGCACTAATTTCTTCCCACAGATACGCTCATATGTATGATAGCAGGCAGTAAAAAAAATACTAAACTACATCTGCTGCGCTCCCAGATGCAACTGTATATGTGATCTGGTCAAGTTTCCACCCAAATCTTTTTCTATCGGTTGTATTTCTTCATTTTGCTTTCTAGTTACTGTCTTACACTTTTTTATTTGCCGCTCTGTGAACTAAGCGTTGACTTTCAACCATTCATCCGAGATGGGTTCGGATCCCGGTGAGACGTGGATGTTGTCCTCTTTAACTGGCTGTTAAAGAGGGCAACGCACACAAGAATCTATGACTGGTTGAGAAATCACGCTATAAAGAAGTGTGACGGTGCGAATTCAAAACGAAACATAATGTTAAAATTAAACATTTCACACGTGTATGAAGTACAATATATTCCGGTTTGATATTAACACGATTCCTGCCACGAAAAACGAAGCAATTTTTCTATCGTGTAAACAATCACAAATTCCCAAACTTCGCGGCTTCACGGTTCAGTGACTCAGGGCACCTCTAGAAATATTATTCAAACCTCCTTGGTCTGGTGGATGTTTTCATAGAAGGTCTTAAGCATTGGAGGAAAAGGGGAGAGGGGATGGAGTTTGCAACAAGACAACAGTTAAATACAACATTTTGTCGTCCTGGTGGCGTCGTGATCTAAGCGCTGGCTTGTGATCATTCGTCCGAGTTGGCTCCGGGTTCGAATTCCGCCAAGGCATGGATGTTGTGTTTGTCTTACGGCACTGTTTCTCTCCCTTCCCTGGAATCAGTGGTCTTAAATTAAGGGGGGTCTCATAACCCATCGTGTTGTTCACGACATTTTTATGCCAAAAAATAATATACTTGCATGTCTGCCTCGAGTATGAAAAGACTTATTGTTCCTCCATTTCGATGATAAAAATAACAGTTGACAAGTGCAATCAGCAGATTCAGAGGAGCTCCAGAATTATAAGAATTTTATATCTCCAGGAAACAAATTATTAAAGTGTTAGTGTAGCAAATATTAATAATTCAACAGCAATAAGGTTGAATGAAAACGGAAATATTAAGTTTCTAAGAACATCTTCAGCAAACGATGTTGGAAAAGGAAGCATATATAGCTTCTTCTTGTCCTGGTGTCTTCTCTGTGGTCCTGGTTATGCTGAAACTATCTAATTTGAAATCACTTCTGGAATTTATTTAACTTGTCCATCATATAATCGAAACAGCTTATCGAGAAAATTATGATATGATTTACCGTTTCTCGAGCCTTGCCTAACCTCTCAAATCTTCTAGCTTCCTACTTCTAAGGGTTGTTTATGACCTGGGGCGAGGCACTTCCTCCCTAAAATTCTCTAACAAATTTCTCAATCTCTCACATCTGGAACTCGGTTCGGGTCCGACTTAGACGACTGTCTACGGGCCAGCGCTTTGAGCACTCAGCCACAGGGGCGGACATCAGTTTTTCAGACCCTATTCCAGTGCGATGGGGTTTTCAAATGGTCGGAGGAGATGTTTATATGGTTGCGTAGATATGAACCTTTTCTTTTCCGTAGAACAGTTTTCAAATGTTTGATCGGAGATGTCCGCAGATTTTCACGGTTATAATAAACCATTTTTATTCCAACGAACAATGACCGCCGCAATGGTCTAAGCGCAGGCTTATGACCATTCGTCGGTGATGGGTCCGGAATCGAATCGCGGTGAAACATGAATGTTGATGTTATCTTTCGACACTTGATTTTTTTTTTTTTGATCGGAGGTTAAACGACCACCGTGAGCAACTCAATTAGCTATTAGCAGTCGCCCGTCCCTAATTTAGGGTCACTGGTTCCAGGGAAGGGAGAGAGCTTTGCGCTCTCGCTGTTTTCTGGAATCATTGGCCCTAAATAAGGGACGGGCGACTGCTTATAGCTAATTGAGTTGCTCCTGGTGGTCGTTAAACCACAAGCCAACAAAAGAACATTGACTTTCTCCTTAGACTTGCATTTGATTCAGTTGTGCTGACATCTATCAAAACATACAAAAATCTTGTGGATTTTAGTTTCAGTTCAATTAGGCCAGTGGTATCAGTAGAGCTAGTATTTAGAAGCTAAGCTTTACAAATATTTACATCGGAAACGGCAATAGCTCCAAGTGACAGCTTTTGTCGTCATCATTAAAAAATGGCGGAGAGTGAGCTGAATGTCGATAGTATAATATCAAGACTTCTGGAAGGTAATTAATGATGCTGTTGCAAAGATAAAGGAAGTGCGTTTTAATGTTTGCATGTGTAGTTTACAAAAATATAAGTTCTAGTTATTGACAAATCGTTGTTGTGTTGTTTAAATTATTTACAAGGGTTTGTTTGGAAGTTGGGGGGATAAATATATTCTGGGTCTTCCTTCTGTTTTTATAGTATAACGAACACAAGTATTGTTTTCCATTTATTTATATGAGAAATTTTAGTTTAATTTTTGTTCTGAATTGTATTTTGCAGTAGCTTTTATGTGCAATGTGGGTTGATCAAGTAACGGCGCGCCGTTGGAAATCCCTGTTAGGTGCGTAGAAATTGTTCTTGGGAAATGGGATACCATGATTTGTAATTCTATTACGTTACAAAACCCAAGCATTGGTAGTTTATAAAGGTAAAAAATGTACCTGGAATCGTGTTTTTGCGATGTTTTCATAAATATTATTGACCTTAATGTGCGATCAAAACGCGTGTTGGGTCTTAGAATGAACCGGTTGTGTTAAAAAAAATTTCAGATGCATGCGATAAAGGAAGAAATGCAGAAGCATATTAGGGTTTAATTTAGAAATGCTTTAGAACTAGTGATTTCTGAAGCGCAGTAGTAGGTGCAACCCAAAAGTATTTTACTAATAATTTGCTAGTGTGTAAACAGCACCTTGTAATTGGATAACGAAAGTTTGTTCTATTTCGAGTGTTAGTGTCTGGATTCATTAGTGCCGACTACGAGGGTACTCCAGGGTCCAGACATTCGCCAAAATTTAGCACTCATTAAGTATCTGACAAAAAATAAGTCGTCCCAAAGAAGAAATGAAAAAATGAATAGGCAGTTTTAAAATTTTTAATAGGGTTTTATTTTAGGGTTTTATTTCAGGGTTTTACGACTGCAGTGAATAAATCTAGGGCTGTAAGCTGACCCTTGTCCAAATTTAGGGACATTGAGAGCCAGTGCCATGAGACTGTTACATCAAGCATGTCTCATCTTGGATTTGAACACCAGTCCATCTCGGTAGAACTGAAAGCCACATTGGGGTAGCTTCCATTTCAGTACTTTGGTATCTGAAGGCGGCATGCATCTAGGATTTCTGTTTGAGTGGGGTCCAGAAAAATTGCATATGTATCCCTGGGCGATATGTCCTAAGACTCCCAGTGGATGCCTGAAATTGCAGATAGTACCAAACAGGAGCATGGGAAAGAGGGGGCTGCCATCCCAGTATTCATTTTAGTGTAGGGGTGAAATGTCACATTTACCCCTTTACGTTTCTTCCGTATTATTTATCTTCAAAATCAGAAATCAAATTAATACTAAACGAAACCTGTCGCAATAGACGGTTAGTTTTTTTTTTTTTTTTTGAAAAGAATAAACTCGTATGAAACAACAGACGTAAACTTTATTTGATTGGCAAATTCATTCAACCACTTCAGTAAAGACAATAGTCCTGGTTTGTGATTTTTTTTCTTTTTTTACTGAAGGTTTAACGACCACCTTGAGCAACTCGATGGGCTATAATTAGTCGCTAATTTAGGATCACTGGTTCCAGGGAAAGGAGAGAGCCAGTGCCGTAAGACAAAAACAACATCCATGCCTCGCCGGGATTCGAACCTGGACCCTTCACGAATGAATGATCATAAGCCAGCGCTTAGACCGCTGCGCCACCAGGGCGGTCTGGTTCGTGATGAGCATCACGACTGCACCCTTTTCAGTCGTAGAATGTGAGGCGAAAGTTCACTCATGTCGATTGTGTGCAAAAATTCAACTGGATAGCGCATTCTTTCACTCATCTTCAGTCAGAACTGTGTTTGTAAATGTTGTTGGAATGAGATTTGCGTTATGAATACTCTTCATTCTCTTGTCTGAGACATATAGTTGCCACCCATTGATTGCTCATGTCTTCCAGTAAGGCTCTTACATTTTATTTTGTTATTTTTCTGCGGGAGAGACATTCTGTTAAGGGTAAGTATGCAATGAAGTATTTACTTTAGGACTGATCATAGAACACCATGCACACTCCAAGTCTGACGCTAAACTGAGCGCCTGATGTAGATAAGGGCCACACACTTCTCCCATAGACTTTACGTGGGAACTTTGCTGCCCCGCCATGCCTGAACCATTGCTCCAATCTTGGTTTTCTCTTCAGCTGGCACATCTACATGGTAAGACCTTTATTTTGATACCTGAACCATATTTTTACGTTCAGCCGTCCTCTCAAAATAAATCTCACAGTAAAAAACCTTACAGAAAGAAGATATAGATGGCGCAACTCAATATGTACATTCTAAATATTTTCACTAACAATAGGCAACGGAATGTTTATTTACATCTTTACATAATGGCCGCCCTGGCGGCGCAGTGGTCTAAGTGATGGCCTCTGATCATTCGCCCGAAAGGGATCCGGGTTCGAATCCCGGTGAGGCGTGGATGCTGTGTTTGTCTCACGGCACTGGCTCTCTCCCTTCCCTGGAACCAGTGACTCTAAATTAGGGACGGGCGACTGCTTATAGCCCATAGAGTTGCTCACGGTGGTCATAAAGCTTAAAATAAAAAAAATAAAAAATAAAAAAAATTACTTTTCAACTTTGGAGAGCTGCCCCGGTGGCGCAGTGGTCTAAGCGATGGCCTCTGATCATTCGTCCGAACGGGGTCCGGGTTCGAACCCCGGTGAGGCATGGATGTTGTGTTTGTCTTACGGCACTGGCTCTCTCCCTTCCCTGGAACCAGTGACCCTAAATTAGGGACGGGCGACCGCTTATAGCCCATTGAGTTGCTCACGGTGGTCGTTAAACCTCCAATCAAAAAAAAAAAAAAAAATCTAGTACTTGCCTGATTGCAACGGGAACGCACCAAGTCGACACCAAAACAAATAAATGCCGCAGTGGTCTAAGCGATGGCCTCTGATCATTCGTCCGAAAGGGGTACGGGTTCGAATACCGGTGAGGCATGGATGTTGTGTTTGTCTTAGAGCACTGGCTCTCTCCCTTCCCTGGAACCAGTGACCCTAAATTAGGGACGGGCGACCGCTTATAGCCCATTGAGTTACTTGCTCACGGTGGTAGTTAAACCTCCAATCAAAAAAAAAAAAAATCTAGTACTTGCCTGATTGCAACGGGAACGCACTAGGTCGACACCAGAACAAATAAATGCCGCAGTGGTCTAAGCGATGGCCTCTGATCATTCGTCCGAAAGGGATCCGAGTTCGAATCCCAGTGAGGCATGGATGTTGTGTTTGTCTTAGAGCACTGGCTCTCTCCCTTCCCTGGAACCAGTGACTCTAAATTAGGGACGGGCGGCTGCTTATAGCCCATTGAGTCGCTCACGGTGCTCGTTAAACCTCCAATCAAAAAAAAAAAAAAATTATTAAAATGTATATATGCATCACACAGTCCAACGGCATAGCGCAATCAGGTCTTCGAGAGTGTTCGCTGCTCCGATGAGAAGAATTTTGATACAAATGCCTGCTAGCGTTGCTTTGCCCAACGGTTTGCTTGGAAAAGAGAAGACTTTGGACTATCTCAATCACTTCATGCTTCAGCCTTCGACAGCACACGGATCGACCACAGGCAATCAATCGAATGTCAGCTGCACGCTTCTCTCGTAGACTACGTGGAAACTTTGCTGCCCCACAACGCCCGAACCTTTGCCCCAATCTCATTTTTCTTTTTGACTGGCACATCTACATGGTAAGACCTTTACTTTGGTACCTCAACCATATCTTTATGTTCAGCCGTTCTCTCAAAATAGGACTCACAGTAAAAAACCTTATAGAATTAATATATACATTGACGGAAAAAGAAATCCCAACACCACGAAAAAATAGTTGTAGAGGAATGAAATGGCGGCAATACATTTGTATAGGTAACATATTTAATCGATTAAGGTTTCAAGATCACAGCTTATTGTAAGCGCGAGAAGAGCTATTTTAAATGTGAAATGCTGGTACATTAATAACCGGTGTAACCGCCAGAATGTTGAATGCAAGCACGCAAACGTTCATGCATTGTGTTGTACAGGTGCTGGATGTCAGTTTGTGGGATGGAGTTCCATGCCTGTTGCACCTGGTCGGTCAATACAGGGACGGTTAATGCTGGTTGGGGGTGACGCTGGAGTTGTCGTCCAATGATGTCCCATATGTGCTCGATTGGTGAAAGATCTGGTGGTCTAGCAGGCCACGGCAACATGTCTACACTCGGTAGAGCATGTTGGGTTACAACAGCGGTATGCGGGCGAGCGTTATCCTGTTGGAAACCCCCCCTCCCCCTGGAATGCTGTTCATGAATGGCAGCACAACAGGTTGAATCACCAGACCGACGTACAACTGTGCCATCAGGGTGCGTGGGATAACCACGAGAGTGCTCCTGCTGTCATAGGAAATTGCTCCCCAGACCATAACTCCAGGTGAAGGTCCAGTGTGTCTCGGCCGCAGACAGGTTGGTTGCAGGCGCTCACCTGGCCTCCTTCTAACCAACACACGGCCATCACTGGCACCCAGGCAGAACCGGCTTTCATCAGAAAACACAACAGATCTCCACTCCGTCCTCCAATGAGCTCTAGCTTGACACCACTGACGTCGCAAACGGCAGTGGTTTGGAGTAAGTGGAATGCACGCTACAGGGCGTCTGGCTCGGAGCTGTCCTTCAAGTAACCGATTTGTAACAGTTCGTTGTGTCACTGTGGTGGCAACTGCAGCTCGAATTGCTGCCGCAGATGCGGTACGCCGTACACTGTGGTCTTCCCTCTCAGTAGTGCCACGTGGCCGGCAGGAACCCGGTCTTCTTGAGGCAGTACCTTCCCTCTCAGTAGTGCCACGTGGCCGTCCGGAACCCGGTCTTCTTGAGGCAGTACCTTCCCTTGACCACCGCTGCCAACAATCATGCACAGCGGCTACATTCCTGCCAAGTCGTTCTGCAATATTGCGGAAAGAAAATCCACCTTCTCGTAGCCCTATTACACGACCTCGTTCAAACTCCGCGAGCTGTTGATAATGGCTTCTTTGTCTTCTTAAAGGCATTCTTGACTAACATTAACACCCTACGTCGAATCTCAACGATAACTAACGCTCATGAACGTTACAGCGCATATTTACAGCAAACCTGCAGTCGGAAAGAATATAACCAGAAAGTGAAAAGAAAGTGCATCTTGGGGTAAGAAAAATTCGAAATTTAGAAAACTACGGAACATTTTCATCCATGCTACAATCATTTTCAGGCGAGGAGCGGCATGAAAGATGCTCAATTATATCGGACAAATGTCGTGACATCAAAAACATCCTATAAACAGTTTAAAAAATGTTTGATGAATGTTAGAATTTTGAAAACATGAAAATAAACTTTGAATAAATGATTGAATAACATTATTTCATAGATTTTTTATTTCCGTAGTATATTTGATGTTTCCCGTATTCTGTAGCGATCGACGATTCCCGTAGTGGCTATGGAGAATTCGTAGCATTTGGAAGATCTGAGGTGGGCAAACAGGAAAAAATGACAAATCATTAAAATTCTACCAAAACAACGTTTTCTGAAGGGAAAAAAAAACTGACAACCAGATTTTTTATTTCCGTAGTATATTCGATGTTTCCCGTACTCTGCAGCGATCGACGATTTCCATAGTGACTATGGGGAATTCGTAGTATTTGGAAAGGTCTGTAATGGGCAAACAGGAAATCATTAAAATTTTACCAAAACTGAGCGTTTTCTGGAAAAAAAACCCCAAAAAAACCCTGACACTGGGTTTGAAAACCGGACAGAATCTGATGGAATCAGGATATTGCCGCCCGGTGGCGCAGTGGTCTAAGCGATGGCCTCTGATCATTCGTCCGTAAGGGGTCCGGGTTCGAATCCCGGTGAGGCATGGATGTTGTGTTTGTCTTACGGCACTGGCTCTCTCCCTTCCCTGGAACCAGTGACCCTAAATTAGGGACGGGCGACTGCTTATAGCCCATTGAGTTGCTCACGGTGGTCGTTAAACCTTCAATCAATCGAATCAGGATATTCTGCAAGTGTTCTTATTTCGTCATGACTATTTTTCAAAACCTGTGAAGGTTTATCAATGTGTTTTTAATGTAATATTATTTAGAACAACCCAGGAAATTACTGAATATTTTCTGTTAGTGATCAGGAATCATTGCAAGTCTGTAAAATAAAGTGACCAGGTTGGTATCACATTTCTCCCAATCTCAGCTGTACCAAAAAATGATTCTGCTATAAGATATGAAATTCATTTTTGAAAGCTATATACAGCCAGTTTTTATTTTGACACCTAGAAGAACCTAACCAAAAATAAATGGAATGAAAAGAAAAATTTAGCAGAATGGAAGCAGCTTCGAAACATAATGTCTGGACATTTTTGACCATCAATAACTCACTAATAACTGCCAGAGAAACTAAAAACAAGCAATTTTTAGTACATGAAGGTCATAGCATAAATTGTTGAAATACTCAATACTGCTGACTGTTTATGTCAAGCAATGCAGCTAAGTTAAGAGAATGCAAGCATTGTGAGCACTGTTCTTGACTAGGCAAAGAATGACTTTAAAAAATACAGCAAATTAAATAAAGTAAGCAAAAGTAAGTACGCCGCCCCGGTGGCGCAGTGGTCTAAGGCGTTGGCCTCTGATCATTCGTCCGAAAGGGGTCCGGGTTCGAATCCCGGTGAGGCATGGATGTTGTGTTTGTCTTACGGCACTGGCTCTCTCCCTTCCCTGGAACCAGTGACCCTAAATTAGGGACGAGTGACTGCTTATAGCCCATTGAGTTGCTCACGGTGGTCGTTAAACCTCCAATCAAAAAAAAAAAAAATTATTAAAATGTATATATGCATCACACAGTCCAACGGCATAGCGCAATCAGGTCTTCGAGAGTGTTCGCTGCTCCGATGAGAAGAATTTTGATACAAATGCCTGCTAGCGTTGCTTTGCCCAACGGTTTGCTTGGAAAAGAGAAGACTTTGGACTATCTCAATCACTTCATGCTTCAGCCTTCGACAGCACACGGATCGACCACAGGCAATCAATCGAATGTCAGCTGCACGCTTCTCTCGTAGACTACGTGGAAACTTTGCTGCCCCACAACGCCCGAACCTTTGCCCCAATCTCATTTTTCTTTTTGACTGGCACATCTACATGGTAAGACCTTTACTTTGGTACCTCAACCATATCTTTATGTTCAGCCGTTCTCTCAAAATAGGACTCACAGTAAAAAACCTTATAGAATTAATATATACATTGACGGAAAAAGAAATCCCAACACCACGAAAAAATAGTTGTAGAGGAATGAAATGGCGGCAATACATTTGTATAGGTAACATATTTAATCGATTAAGGTTTCAAGATCACAGCTTAATGTAAGCGCGAGAAGAGCCATTTTAAATGTGAAATGGTGGTACATTAATAACCGGTGTAACCACCAGAATGTTGAATGCAAGCACGCAAACGTTCATGCATTGTGTCGTACAGGTGCTGGATGTCAGTTTGTGGGATGGAGTTCCATGCCTGTTGCACTTAGTCAGTCAATACAGGGACGGTTAATGCTGGTTGGGGGTGACGCTGGAGTTGTCGTCCAATGATGTCCCATACGTGCTCGATTGGAGAAAGATCTGGTGATCTAGCAGGTCACGACAACATGTCGACACTCTGTAGAGCATGTTGGGTTACAACAGCGGTATGCGGGCGGCGTTATCCTGTTGGAACCCCCCTCCCCCTGGAATGCTGTTCATGAATGGCAGCACAACAGGTTGAATCACCAGACCGACGTACAACTGTGCCGTCAGGGTGCGTGGGATAACCAAGAGAGTGCTCCTGCTGTCATAGGAAATTGCTCCCCAGACCATAACTCCAGGTGTAGGTGCAGTGTGTCTCGGCCGCAGACAGGTTGGTTCCAGGCGCTCACCTGGCCTCCTTCTAACCAACACACGGAAGTCACTGGCACCCAGGCAGAACCGGCTTTCATCAGAAATCACAACAGATCTCCACTCCATCCTCCAATAAGCTCTAGCGTGACATCACTGACGTCACAAATGGCAGTGGTTTGGAGTAAGTGGAATGCACGCTACAGGGCGTCTGGCTCGGAGCTGTCCTTCAAGTAACCGATTTGTAACAGTTCGTTGTGTCACTGTGGTGGCAACTGCAGCTCGAATTGCTGCCGCAGATGCGGTACGCCGTACACTGTGGTCTTCCCTCTCAGTAGTGCCACGTGGCCGGCAGGAACCCGGTCTTCTTGAGGCAGTACCTTCCCTCTCAGTAGTGCCACGTGGCCGTCCGGAACCCGGTCTTCTTGAGGCAGTACCTTCCCTTGACCACCGCTGCCAACAATCATGCACAGCGGCTACATTCCTGCCAAGTCGTTCTGCAATATTGCGGAAAGAAAATCCACCTTCTCGTAGCCCTATTACACGACCTCGTTCAAACTCCGCGAGCTGTTGATAATGGCTTCTTTGTCTTCTTAAAGGCATTCTTGACTAACATTAACACCCTACGTCGAATCTCAACGATAACTAACGCTCATGAACGTTACAGCGCATATTTACAGCAAACCTGCAGTCGGAAAGAATATAACCAGAAAGTGAAAAGAAAGTGCATCTTGGGGTAAGAAAAATTCGAAATTTAGAAAACTACGGAACATTTTCATCCATGCTACAATCATTTTCAGGCGAGGAGCGGCATGAAAGATGCTCAATTATATCGGACAAATGTCGTGACATCAAAAACATCCTATAAACAGTTTAAAAAATGTTTGATGAATGTTAGAATTTTGAAAACATGAAAATAAACTTTGAATAAATGATTGAATAACATTATTTCATAGATTTTTTATTTCCGTAGTATATTTGATGTTTCCCGTATTCCGGTAGCGATCGACGATTTCAGTAGTGACTATGGAGAATTCGTAGCATTTGGAAGATCTGAGGTGGGCAAACAGGAAAAAATGACAAATCATTAAAATTCTACCAAAACAACGTTTTCTGAAGGGAAAAAAAAACTGACAACCAGATTTTTTATTTCCGTAGTATATTCGATGTTTCCCGTACTCTGCAGCGATCGACGATTTCCATAGTGACTATGGGGAATTCGTAGTATTTGGAAAGGTCTGTAATGGGCAAACAGGAAATCATTAAAATTTTACCAAAACTGAGCGTTTTCTGGAAAAAAACCCCCAAAAAAACCCTGACACTGGGTTTGAAAACCGGACAGAATCTGATGGAATCAGGATATTCTGCAAGTGTTCTTATTTCGTCATGACTATTTTTTCAAAACCTGTGAAGGTTTATCAATGTGTTTTTAATGTAATATTATTTAGAACAACCCAGGAAATTACTGAATATTTTCTGTTAGTGATCAGGAATCATTGCAAGTCTGTAAAATAAAGTGACCAGGTTGGTATCACATTTCTCCCAATCTCAGCTGTACCAAAAAATGATTCTGCTATAAGATATGAAATTCATTTTTGAAAGCTATATACAGCCAGTTTTTATTTTGACACCTAGAAGAACCTAACCAAAAATAAATGGAATGAAAAGAAAAATTTAGCAGAATGGAAGCAGCTTCGAAACATAATGTCTGGACATTTTTGACCATCAATAACTCACTAATAACTGCCAGAGAAACTAAAAACAAGCAATTTTTAGTACATGAAGGTCATAGCATAAATTGTTGAAATACTCAATACTGCTGACTGTTTATGTCAAGCAATGCAGCTAAGTTAAGAGAATGCAAGCATTGTGAGCACTGTTCTTGACTAGGCAAAGAATGACTTTAAAAAATACAGCAAATTAAATAAAGTAAGCAAAAGTAAGTACGCCGCCCCGGTGGCGCAGTGGTCTAAGGCGTTGGCCTCTGATCATTCGTCCGAAGGGGTCCGGGTTCGAATCCCGGTGAGGCATGGATGTTGTGTTTGTCTTACGGCACTGGCTCTCTCCCTTCCCTGGAACCAGTGACCCTAAATTAGGGACGAGTGACTGCTTATAGCCCATTGAGTTGCTCACGGTGGTCGTTAAACCTCCAATAAAAAAAAAAAAAAAAAAAAAAAAGTAAGTACTGCTTGAAAATTTGAACCCATCCACTTCCATCAATTTATGGTGGAGAGATTGAGATATTTTATTTGTAAACATAGCGAGAGACCAAATAAAAATGATTAAATTATCTTTCCAATAAAAACTGTCTTGAAAATTTGGTTGATGTGGTTAAAGAAAAATATATTTTTTAAGATTATATTTATTCATTTAATGGCACTGGACAACAGACAGTGGGCCCTTCCTAACTACTAACTTAAATTTAACTGTCTAAATAAATGAAAGGTATTCAGTGCAGTGATAAAATGTGTTTACGATACAAAATAGCCGTAAGGAAAGTGGCCACTAGATTTTGTCCACCCACTGGCCAATGGCCGCTCGAAAAAATCACCAATTTTAATCTTTACCTTGAGCCTCTTCTTGTATTGTGAAAGCATAGTTTTCACTAAAATTTATTGTGATAACAGCTGTATTTGAGGAAGCCGTTCCCTTTAAATTTTTAAAAAATGAAGCTTGTGATTTGGCAGTGTATGAATGTGGTATTAACTTGTTCAGTTTTTCTACTAACTTATCAATAAACTCGCCAACTGAGCTCGAGCAACGTATCATTTCAGTTCGATCAGTCGAAACCCACTGACTGTACTTGACAGGGTCTTCATCAGCGTAGTCCTCAAATTTGGACTGTAAAAACTGGACAAGGTTATCTTTTGATGGGCACTTGTCACAATACCTCAGCATACATTCTCTTCCTGCTCCTTCACAAACAATATACGACATAATTTCTTTGTAATCCTCTTAAATACCTGCTTCGTGAATCAATAAAATAACAATTTGATGTATTGTGCATACACATACCAAGTGTGTGCCACTTGCACCAGCCAAAACACACCACTTAGGTCTCAGAGAACAAAATTTTGAAAAACCTATTTTCAAGTCAGGGTATTCCCATTTAAAATTTGAGTATAGCTTACTAAGATTACATAAAATCAAACGTTTTCTCTCGTATACTGTTTTTCCTATACTCACCACATCCTTCATCCCTGGCAAAATTCTAGACTTCATCACTCTGATAAAACTTTTTTATTAATTCAATAGTTTCAGGATTTAACTTTTTCCCACGTCTACGATCTAGTTCTGTTAAAAAAAACCTTGTCTTTGAACAGTTTTTGAGTCTTACGAACAGAATAATCAGATGCGTTGAAAGTCTCTTTTATTTTTCTTCTAGACCACATTAGTGAAGTTGGAATTGTCAGCATTTGAATCTGTTTGTTTCTCGATGTACCACTTAATTCATTTTTAATTATATCTACGAGCTTGTCCAGATCTTCAGATTTTTTTTATCACACTTTTTTTCAAGTCATTTTTTTCCTCATTTTTTGCCAGAGGCAAATCAACTTCAAGAAGAGTTTGAATTTTTCTTTTTACATTTTCACGTACTCTTTGTAATTTTTCTTTACCGTAAGATGATCTGCTATGTTCACCAAGTGCATGTAATTTCATTGGGGAACATCCGATTTCATGGAATGAAGAATTTAGTTGATCAATCACATTTCTTTTTGTAATTGGAGTAGTATATCAGGAGTTAATCCCACATCATCAACTGCCTCATCTTGTGCATTCAAGCTACTTTCAACATTACTCTCATCAATTTAATTCATTTTTGAAAAGTCACAGTGTTACTATAACCATTCAAAAGGTTACGTGCCTAAATGAGAGTAATAAGAACCTTACCTTTGCTAGAAGGTCTGTTCATACATGAGATTCTTCCGCGGATTCGCGGAATTCCGCTTTTTTCGTCAATATTTATGTTATTCTCGAGGTCGATGCAAAACTGAAGAGAATTTTTTGGGGGTATTAGTTGGGGCATGGATTCGTTTCCACGTCAGGAAATGATATTTCATCTTTTAAAACCTTCGCAAATGGAAGTTAAATGGAGTAAAAGATTTTTCCCGCTATTGTAATGCCCTTTTCTCGCGATGTTTCTTCAACCCAGTATTGTTTTTATTCCATAAATATTTGTACTTCAACTTGAAGACGGAGGAAAATTTTCCGAAAGCGAAAGTTAGACGGCGCGGAAATTTCCCTGTGATCTTCAGGCATGAGATTGTTCCGCGAATTCAAGGTATTTCGGCATTTTCATCATCGTTTGTGTGGTTCTCGAGATCGATACATAACTGAACAGATTTTGGGAGAGGTTCGTTTTCCGTCGGAGGACGGAAGTACGATTTTCGAAATCAGAAGTTAGACGGAATAAAGATTTCTCTCGTAATCGTATTTTTTTCTTGCAATATCTTTTGCTCAATATTGTCGTTAAACATCATTTTATTGAGTAAATATGTATTTCAGCTTCAAAATGTAGGGAAAGTTTTTCCGAAGACTGAAGTCGGACGGCGCGAAGACTTCACCCGTAATCGTTATTCCCCTCCTCCTTGTGTTGTTAAATGTTAATAATTTTATATTGTGAATAAAGTGATGTGCTCCAATTTAATATTTGCATAAATGAATTAACGTGAACAATTTTGTCTTGCTCATGCTGTGTTTTATTCACACTGTTTTCCCGCGCATTCTGATTTTTTACCCAGTTAAAAAGTTCAGCTTTTTCTTTCTTCATCAGTCTCGTGTATGGGTCTGTTCTAATTTGAAAAATATACATTTCTCTGCACGTTTTTCCCCATTTTGAGTTCTACAGTTGGTTTGGGCTTCTGGTGCGGCGGTCTTATGTTGTCTTCAGCTCGTTCTTTATTTGAGAGAATAAAGAACGAGCTTTGAAATCATCAATTTGTTTGATTTTAAGTAGCTTGTTCCTGCAAAAAGCACAGAGTTTTTGTCCTAGTTTCACTTTGTAGTCCTTTGATAAATTTATCCTACTCTGTTCTATAGTTACAATACTAAGTGTTTTTTTTATTGAAGTTTTATGTTTTTTAAAAGGGTCACAACATAATTTTTGGTAAAAGTTCATACTTTTTCAAAAAAACACTTTGATGATAAAGACAAATAGTTTTTAGCTCATAACTTGATTCTGTTCTCAATTTTAAATAAGTTAAATCAGTTTCAGACAGTTTTTCAATAGTTTGTATGGCTTTTTTCTTGAAATAATTCAACAAATGACAATCGCTGTGAGTAACTTCCCCCACACTGCACTTCTCCATTTTTCCAACACTCACAAAATACTTATTAACAATGATAGATTCTTTTCAAAATATTAATATTAGGTACTAAGCAAAATTGCACACACTTAGTTGTTAATCAAATAGTTACAGTACAACAAAATCCAGCACAGTTCAGTAAAAAACTAAATCATATAAAAAAAACAACAACTGTAAAACATAACCACCAATCATGCATGTTACACTGGCAATAGCCTGTGACTGACTGACTAGTGGATGCCAGATTCTGTCTGCTGAGCAGGCTCACTTGTGTAGACATGACAAACATGACTTGACTTGTATGGACATGTCTAAACAAGTGTGCCTGCTCAGTAGACAGAGCACCACTTAATGGTCTTGTTACAGCTTGAATGGTTTGATTGCTTATAATAAGATTTCTTGAAATAGCAGTTACTAGTGAGTTGACTATCAGAGTTTTGAACTAGTTTTTAAAACTAAATTAAATTGTAATGTAATTTTCTATTAATTAGGCCTAATTGTTGAAAACAAGGAAATCAGTTATCTTATTTCTAAATCTCAATTTAGATATAATTTTGGATAACCTATTTTATAACATAATATTTGCCCTTTTTAGGTATCAGTAACCAGCAAAGTGCGTATATTTACGTGCAATTTAATGATATACTATAAAAACAACCATTCACTTACCCTAAAGATCTTGGTGATTTTTTAATCTTGTAACACTTTAAGCACGTCATAACTGACGTGCTTAAAGTGTTTGTTACAAGATAAAAAATGACCAAGATCTTTAGGGTAAGTGAATGGTTGTTTTTATAGTATAATATCACTATTTTATAACATTTTATGTATTTTTCTGTACAAGCCTAATTAACATTATTAAATCTACTATTATTTTAATCATGTACCACCAAATTTTTTAGTATAATTTTTTGTGTTTTATTTTAAAGCTCTTTTTAATTTGAAATTGGCTGACGTGACATTTTTGATTCACATTTTTATATAATTTTGCTAAAATTATAATTTTAATTTAATGATTTCAAGAAAATGAGTGAGTCAAGTGATTTCTATTTTTGAAGGAGTCAGAAAAAATAATAGAGTGAAAAAACCATTCATTTTATTTTTTCATGTGGTAGAGCATATCTTTTTAGAACAATAATAATTTTTTTTAAATTTTATTATCCTTTTCCCTTTCAATGGATACTCTACTTAGAGTGGAACTCCGTATTTCATTTCAAAAATTTTCAAAATAACATTTCAGGATTTTTCTTGACCACGTGTAGGTACTTGCTGGTTTAATTAATTTTTTCTGGATTCCTTACATATTAACGTATACTCATTAATATTTTCATCAACATTGGTTGGTAAATAAGGAAGATGTAATTTATTTTCTATAAAAGAACAAATTGCTTTTCCTCCGCCCGATCGATAAAAAACGTGAAATTCCAAAAACTATAACAGGCTGTAAAACCTAAATCGTTTGAGATAGAGCAAAAATATTTTGTGTGCTTACTTAAATCCATAAAATGAACAAACATGCCAAGTTTCATCAAAATCTGAGATCATGGGTGTCATGGTGTGGTTGAACTGACATGGAATGACGACCCAAATGTCAGTTAATTATGTTATTTCCCGCTGAGCAAGCGAAGAGCATCATGTGACCGACCAGGCAGAACTGGTTTGATCCATATCCAGCACATACAGCGTATGTGCGTAGTTCGTGATTACTGGCATTCGAGGCTCTCCGTCGCGAGGCTAACGATGCCGAATTTTGAACAGCGTTCAAGTGTAAAATTTTGTGTTCTGCTCAGAAAAGTTTTCACTGAAACTTTTCAAATGATTAAGTGAGAGTGCAATGAGTCGAACTGAAGTTTCTGAGTGGCATCAACGATTCGAAAACCGGCGACAGTATCGAGGATGATGAGAGGTCAGGACGACCTTCAATATCAACAACGGATGAACAAATCGCCATTGTCAAAGAAATGTGAAAAATGACCGTCGAAAAATTGTTGCAGTGATTGCAGAAGTTGCCGGCATCTCAGTTGAAAGTTGTCGTCATGCCTTTTTAACAGAGAAACTGGGCATGCATCAAGTGTGCCAACAACTTGTTCACAAAAACCTGACACAAGAAAAAATGGATAAGCGTATGCAAGTTTGTGGGAATAACATCGATGCAGTGGATTCAGATCCCGATCTCTTGAACTGATTTATCACTGGCGATGAGACTTGGTGCTTTCTGTACGACCCCCAATCCAGCCGACAGTCAAAAGTGTGGAAATCACCGTCGTCACCACGGCCAAAAAAGTTCAAGACTGACCTCTCCAAAGGAAAGGTCTTGTTAACAGTTTTTCTTCGATTGCAAAGGGGTCTTACACAAGGAATTCCTTCAACATGGTCGTACAGTCGCTAAAGAAGAGTACGTTAACGTCCTGAAACGTCTCTGAGAATCAGTGAGGTGCAAGCGACGCGATCTTTGGAAGACCAACTCGTGGGTGCTCCATCACAATAATGCACCAACTAACATATCCCTCCTGGTATCCGATTGCCTGTCCAAATATCACATTCCCGTTCTCCCACAACCAGCTTATTGATGGTGTAAGTTAAAAACTAAGAAATGATTTGCAACAGTAACTATGTTCATAATCAACAGCCTCCTAATTTAAGTTTTTCGTTATTTATTCTTGACTAAACACACAACTAAAACGCTAATGTACGTTGACGGATATATAATAAACATAGAATGAATGAGTTATTAAACAATAATGACACCATGCTTTAAGGTTATTTCGTCTGTTTTAAACAGTCTTACCATGATTAATATTCCTTTTATCACTTCACGGGAAAACACTTTGTACAGTGTATATTCCCTCGAGGATCCTTTTAGATGATGATAATACATGTACTCTTTTAGAGCACTTTTGTAAGAACAACAACACAGCATGTTCACACACAGCAAAGGGATGCCATCATTTCTCCTCAACAATTGTCCAGGGTCGTGATCCCATATTTCTTTGCAACGCACCGCTGATTGTTCTGTTCTGCATCCTCGCAAACGAAACTCGCTTACCTAAACAAACTTGCTGCAGGTGTTCGATGGAAATAAAAAGAAACAAGCAAAGGACGCTAACATCCAACACACATTCCCCTGATCTCGCCCCGTGTGACTTTTTTTTTTTTTTTGCCCGGATGAAGAATTTGCTTAAGGGGCGACACTTCTCAAATTCCGAAGAGCTGCGACAGAGGATGTGGCAAAAGAAGGCTTGCAATTTGCATTTAAATCTTTGTATGAGCGCTATCAAAAATGCATAGTTGCACAGGGTAACTACTTCGAAGGAAACACCGCATAAACAGGTATTATCTGTACTCATTATTTTTAATATAAAAAGTTTCGGAACTTTTTGAACGTACTGGTACATGTTTGTGCACATGTCACTGTTGCGTATACATAATGTTAGTAAGGTCCTTTAAAAAAAATTGTGGGGTTCTGAAAAGTCCTTTAAAATGTGCTTAGTTTTTGTGAAATTTGAAAAAGAAGAAATTCTGCACATACAGGGCACTTACCATTTCATGGCCTTGCTCCCAGTTCAACATTTCCAGCACGTGAGTTGTGATAAAAATGTCGCATGTTTTAGAAGCAGCATGGGCCCATTCACTTTTCGTATCTGAAGTCATTCACTTTATTATGTAGGGTTTTCTAGAGGGGTCATGTAGTAATCCTCCATTACTCCTTCATTTTCACACAAAACACACAGTCACACCATATATGCCCACCAGAAACTTCTGCGGTCCTTTTACATATCAACATTGATAAAACAGCGACTCATGTGCTGGAAATGTTTAACTGGGAGCAAGGCCATGAAATGGTAAGTGCCCTACATGCATTGATAACGTAGCTGCACATTAAACTTAAACCTTTAGATATTGGACATGTCCCAATATATAAGTTATTTACAAGTAGACATTTTGTTTTTAAGTGTTATCATATGATTATTATATTTGCACTTTTAAGGTATTAAACCCCTGCAAAGTGCACATAGTTTACGTGCAATTCATAAATGAAATACTATTAGGAAGCACCAATCACTCACCCTAAAGATCATGGTAATTTCCATCGACAACACACATAATGTTGCTGGCCTTCAAAGGTTTACAGACATCTTTTGCTTACGATTCCTACTTCCGGGTATGAAACATCGTTTTTTTTTTTTTTTAAAGCCTTATGAGATGTAACTATAAGCTTGTCAATTCCATAAAAAACCACACAAGCATACTACTCATTCATACAATTCAATTATGAATGAGTAGTATGCTTGTGTGGTTTTTTATGGAATTGACAAGCTTATAGTTACATCTCATAAGGCTTTAAAAAAAAAAAACGATGTTTCATACCCGGAAGTGGAAGTAGGAATCGTAAGCAAAAGATGTCTGTAAACCTTTGAAGGCCAGCAGCAACATTATGATAATTGACGAGTTGGAAGTGTGTTGTCGATGGAAATTACCATGATCTTTAGGGTGAGTGATTGGTGCTTTCTAATAATATTTCAGTTATCATATGAGTTTTAATTTTAAGTTAATATAAAGTTTAAATATACTTACAGACTTTACTCAGATTAATATGTATAAATTCTATTTTTACTTGAACAGATTTTCATTATTCTTCATATCTTATGTTTTCAGACATTTCTAGCCTCTAGATCTTTAATCAAGGCCTGCTCTCAATGATTAATAACTGTATCAAAAGTAAATGCAGACAGTCTCTCAGGTTAGGAACGTCTGACTTAGGTAGCCCCGTAGTTAGAACCAACCCTGTAAAGCGTATAATATTAAAAAAATAAGATACATACAATAGTTCGTAATGACAAACTGATGCTACTTTGCAACGCACATGTCTACAGTGGTTTGTGGGGCATATACCCAAAGTAGGGCAAGGACTTCATTCTTTTCAGGCCCACCATGTTGCTGTTAACCGTGTGTCTTGTGTGTTACTGTACACTTGGCTTTAATATATTTTTTTCCTCCTCATAGCCATTGTACCAAATTGTAAATGTGATGCAAATGATGGTTATCAAAAGAAAAAAGATCACAGTTGAAACTAAAGTGGAAATAATAAAGCGATCAGAAAAAAGGTGAAATGCCATCGAACGTTACAAAAGCATTTGGCTAAAGTCGGTCAACAAGCAGGACAATTTTAAAGGGTTATTACCGTATTGTTATGTTGCAGACGTTTTAGTGTTTCTGGAAGTATTCCTTTAATATTTTATGCATAGAAAGGCACAATATATACCAAGACAAACATTTGATGGATGTTTGTCTGCAAACTGTACCTACTAACATACAAATTTGACTTAAAGACAGACTTAAAAATGGAATTGTTTTGTAATCCAGGGACTGTCTGTAATTAATAACTGACCATTATAGAATCTGGCAACAAAATTGAAATTCAAATTTTAAATTTGCTAACACTGTTACAATCCCTCCTATATTAAATTTTATCTGGCCTCACAGCTCCCGGAAAAAATAGCACTGTGTTCTTCACAATCATCAAAGAAACTACACAAAGTAGAATTAAAAAATGTGCTTGCTAATAATTGTTATCCTTCTACAATGATAGAATTTTTTTTTACAAAAATAATCATTTTTTTTAATTATTTTTGTATACAATCAAGCAGTAACATAAAACTTACCAGAAAAGTCACTTACCATAAGGTCTATTTGAAAAGCTTCAGAAAATCAGTTTAAAATAGCAGGTTCATATAGCCCAACGCCTAAACAAGAACATTCAAAAATTCTACCCTCGCATTAAACAAAAAGAGAAAAATGTTCTTCAGGAAAGAGTGATGTATGCTATATAGACTGTACTCTGCAATTGTGGTAACATGTATGTACGAGAAACTAGAAGACAGCTTTACTCCTGTGTAGCAGCAGAACATGAAGCTGCTACAAGGAACGTTTCCAACTAGACAGGACTTGACAGACACATACAGAGACATTCTATTAACTGAGACTAATTTTTCAAGAGTCCCTGTTAATCGGACATTCGATTAACTGGGACTTATGAAAAATTCTGTCACATGAATAGCACTGTGTAAAACGAAAATTGGAGGAAAGTCTGCAAATCAAAAGAAAAAGAGGTGCCACAATTAAAGAACAAAAAGTTATGTATTACTGGTTGAGTGGCAGCATGTACTCTCTTGAGTCAGTCCTGAGGATGGGTTGGTGTACATACACATCACTAAGCTGCTCTCTGAGATTCAGAGGTTAGCTCCACAAAGAAATACAAACTACCAGATAATTTTTACTTACTGTTGTCGTATCAAACTTCTCCGTTTACAGCGATCGTGACTTACATCTCGGGCTTCACTGACATCCACCACACACTGTACACAAGTTCTTTCTATACTTCATACTCAGAAGTTTTTCTCATGCAAACACTCCTGAATCTGCCTCCTGTGCCTCTCCTTTCCTGCCACTTGGGCTAAACAGTTTTTTTTTAGTAAGCATCTCACCACTCATTCTTTCAACATGGTCAAACCACCGAAGCATATTAGTCTCCACCTTGCTAACAACATGTTGCTTCACATCACACAACTGCAACACATCTTCATTTCCTCACACAATCAGAATGTGTCTTGCCACAAACCCCACGTAAGTACCACATTCCTCCAGCACAGAAATATGTTTCTTCTGTAGTACCCAGGTTTCA
The DNA here is from genome assembly GCA_039090855.1 of Macrothele yani. NCBI lineage: Eukaryota > Metazoa > Arthropoda > Arachnida > Araneae > Macrothelidae > Macrothele > Macrothele yani. Next base: position 220,332,433 of record CM077034.1, read on the forward strand.
CTGCCATATATCATGGTAGGGACCATTACACTCTCATACACAGCCATGCGGCACTCTGTCGAGAACCCATCATTCCTGTGAAAACCACCCAAGGCAGCTATGACTTTCAATGAAGAAATCGCTTGCCTACCAATTTCACCATCTAATTTGTTCTCTCTGTCAAACATGCTTCCTAAATACACAAACTCATTCACCTGGTCGATCACTGTGCCATTTAGACTTATGTTACATTCAGTACTACCAGTTCCTCGCTCAAAAATCGTAACTTTGGTTTTTCCCTTATTTATGCTCAGTTTGAATTTCATGCAAACTTTGTACATCTGGAACAACATACTCTGCAACTCACACTCTGCCAACAGGACTGTGTCATCAGCATACAACAATCTGCACACACGGATATTACCTAGACATAAACCAGTGTTATCCATCTTGGCATCATGCATGCACACATCCATGAATGTATTAAACAGCCATGGTGGCATTACACAACCTTGTTTGACTCCTGCACCAATAGAAAACTATTTTGATACATCATCATTCAATTATACACAAGCTCTACTGCCAGCACACATAGCCTTTACACTGTTTTAAAGTCTCAGCAGTTATGATGACGGTTTGGTGTACAACCTGAAAATCTGACAATAAGTAATATTTATATCATCCTTGTAATCCCATAGCTGCCAAGTTGTACGAATCATCCGTACAATGTACGAATTTTGACCGACGGAATACTTGATAAATGTAGGAATTTTCCTGAAAATGTTAAAAAGTAAAAATAACATGTAATTTCTGTGAGTGTGTGAAAGTTTTACGCGTGAAAAATGTTACTCATCCAACGGTATCGTATCGCTGCGTATAAGTACTGCTAAGAGTCTGAACAATGCTGCGCTGAGAAACCAAACGCACCCCACGCAAAAGCGCGTTGATTTGCGTCATGAAATCACGTGACCAAGTGGAGAAAACCGCGACCATAGTGATTCATCACCCAGTGTGTGGCGATTGGCGTCGCAAAGTTTGTTTCATGTTTTTTGGACAAAGCATGTGCAGTGACTTGACGTTGGTACTGGAATATTGTCGGGTAAAATGTCAACTGGAATATTGTCGGGTAGAATGTCAACTGGAATATTGTCGAGTAAAATGTCAACTGGAATATTGTCGGGTAAAATGTCAACTGGAATATTGTCGGGTAAAATGTCAGTTGGAATATTGTCGGGTAAAATGTCAACTGGAATATTGTCGGGTAAAATGTCAACTGGAATATTGTCGGGTAGAATGTCAACTGGAATATTGTCGGGTAAAATGCCAACTGGAATATTGTCGGGTAGAATGTCAACTGGAATATTGTCGGGTAGAATGTCAACTGGAATATTGTCGGGTAAAATGTCAAACAAACAGTATTTACAAATTTTTTTAGATTCTTACTTGCGCAGCGCCCGTGCATCTAAATAAATTATTAAAAAAAGCATTGTGAATTTGTTTTTATTTTTTTTATTTTGTAAATATGTTCTTAAGCAGATAAAATGTGTAAAGAGAAATATGAAGTGTTTGAATAGCAATCAAAATAGTTTAAAAACTTCAATACCTTCGAATCTCCACATAAGACGTTTTCATCATATGTTCCAAATGAATAGTAGGAATATTCTGTGTGATGCAAATTCCATTTGAACAAGAGAAAAAAAAAGGGGGTAAAGAATATTCTCATTTATGCTTTCCTACTTCAACTACTGTATGTTTGCGATTATTTCATTTGCCTAGAAAACAGGAAATATTTTGATTTTATGAATGTGCTGATATCAATGGCATTTATTTCAAATACCATTTCAGCACCATTTATTAAAAAGCTTCTAGATAAGCTACTGTGCATAGAAATAAATTTTTGGTGTAGGTACTTAAAATATTATAGCAGAAAATTCAGAATGCCCTTTTACAGCTTTTAGTTTTAAACATAATTAACCTATTGATATACTATTAAAAATCACCAATCACTTACCGTAAAGATCATGGTAATTTCCATCCACAAACACTTCAAGCACGTCAATTATTGTAATGTTGTTGGCCTTCAAAGGTTTAAAGACACCTTGCCTACGATTCCTTCTTCCGGGGATGAAACATCGTTTTTATTTTATTTTATTTTTTTACTAGACAAACAATGCTGGGTTTTTTTCAGCCATATGAGATGTAACCATAGTTTGTCAATTCCATAAAAACCACACAAGCATACTACTCATTCATACATTCAATTAAAAAACTATGTACATATTTACACCACATTACATACCCATGTGGTTAAACCTTTGTCAACTGTGAGTAACAAAATGCTCCATCCGTTTCAAAACCCGTGCTAACCCTACTGCAAGTGTCACCCTTATTCAGCCCTTCGCACACAATCCTCTAGCGCTTTCAACAGGCTACTGTCGTCCTCAGGAGGACGATGCTAGAGGATCTCATATGGCTGAAAAAAAACCCAGCGTTGTTTGTCTAGCAAATAAAAATAAATAAATAATAATACAATGATTCATCCCCGGAAGAAGGAATCGTAAGCAAGGAGTCAGTAAACCTTTGAAGGCCAACGACATTACGATAATTGACGTGCTTGAAGTGTTTGTGGATGGAAATTACCATGATCTTTAGGGTAAGTGATTGGTGATTTTTAATAGTATATGAAGTGTTTGTTTGTGGATGGAAATTACCATGATCTTTAGGGTAAGTGATTGGTGATTTTTAATAGTATATGAAGTGTTTGTTTGTGGATGGAAATTACCATGATCTTTAGGGTAAGTGATTGGTGATTTTTAATAGTATATGAAGTGTTTGTTTGTGGATGGAAATTACCATGATCTTTAGGGTAAGTGATTGGTGATTTTTAATAGTATATGAAGTGTTTGTTTGTGGATGGAAATTACCATGATCTTTAGGGTAAGTGATTGGTGATTTTTAATAGTATATGAAGTGTTTGTTTGTGGATGGAAATTACCATGATCTTTAGGGTAAGTGATTGGTGATTTTTAATAGTATATGAAGTGTTTGTTTGTGGATGGAAATTACCATGATCTTTAGGGTAAGTGATTGGTGATTTTTAATAGTATATGAAGTGTTTGTTTGTGGATGGAAATTACCATGATCTTTAGGGTAAGTGATTGGTGATTTTTAATAGTATATGAAGTGTTTGTTTGTGGATGGAAATTACCATGATCTTTAGGGTAAGTGATTGGTGATTTTTAATAGTATATGAAGTGTTTGTTTGTGGATGGAAATTACCATGATCTTTAGGGTAAGTGATTGGTGATTTTTAATAGTATATGAAGTGTTTGTTTGTGGATGGAAATTACCATGATCTTTAGGGTAAGTGATTGGTGATTTTTAATAGTATATGAAGTGTTTGTTTGTGGATGGAAATTACCATGATCTTTAGGGTAAGTGATTGGTGATTTTTAATAGTATATGAAGTGTTTGTTTGTGGATGGAAATTACCATGATCTTTAGGGTAAGTGATTGGTGATTTTTAATAGTATATGAAGTGTTTGTTTGTGGATGGAAATTACCATGATCTTTAGGGTAAGTGATTGGTGATTTTTAATTGTATATCATTAATGAATTGCACGTAAACTCTGCGCAATTTTCAGGGGTTTAATACCTTAAAAGTGCAAATATAATAATAATTTGCCTATTCAGTAGGTAAATACTGTACTAATTTTAACGTTAAGAATTATACTAATTTGTACTAATTTTAATGAAGAATTGTACTAATTGCAACATTCGTAAGTTGGCAGGTATGTAATCCCTGTATTGCAAATTTATGCTGTTAAGTTATTCCATGCATTCATTAATGCACAGGATTCTTTCTGTGTGAACAAAACTTTTGACGCAGTTTTTAGTAATTGAGAATAGGCCTGGATAAAGACTGGAGACCAGAAATGTGTGATAATACAGAAGAACTCAGAAGATGTAAAGAATAACGGAAAGCTCTTCAAGTTAAAACAGGGCTCTAGATACAAGGGCTGACTCATACGGCAGAGTTTAGTTGTCCCCGGAAAGTCGCGGCTGGTGACGTAGCTGGGATGCATCGCTGAGTGTTAGGAAGCACGTTTGCTCTACTCTGTGCGGGAACTCTGATTATAAATACAACTGCTGAGTTGCCGAATTTGAAACAAAACAGTTAAATGAATTAAAGAAAGAGAAGGAGTGAAGCAGCAAGTGTATCACTGATTGTTTCTCATTTTATATATGTGTACGCAGTGCGTCAAAGAATTTTTAAGACTGGCGCTAGATTTCAGCCTACGGTGGCGCCACCAGTGTAATCGCGAATGCGTTATAAACCGTGACCATCTGCTTGCTTTCTGCCAAAAGTACTGCGCAGTTGTTAAAGTAACTCAAACGAAACGGCCGTTCATTAGAGAAGTAAAAATTTTTTCGTGTTGAATTATTAAGATGGAACAAATGGCTGTTATTTAATTTAACGCAAAACTTGGTAAAAGTGCCTCGGAAACGTACCAAATGATGAAACAAGTTTACGGCGAGTTTTGTTTAAGTAGATCAAATATTTTCCTGTGACACAACCGTTTTTTGGACGGAAGACAGATTATAGAAGATGATAAGCATACCGGAAGACCAAGTTCATCTAGGACACCTGAGATTATTGAAAAAGTGCGTGATTTCGTGGCAAACAATCGATGTGCGTCACTAAGAATGATGGAAGAGTCTTTAAACATCAACAAAGAAACGATTCGAACCATCCTGCATGAAGATTTGGGCAAAACAAAAGTCTGTGCTAAATTTGTTCCACACACCTTAACCAATGAACAAAAATCAAGAAGTGCACATTGCAGAGACATCATTTCAGCCGCTGAAAATGATCCAAATTTCTTAAAATCGATTGTTACAGGTAATGAAGCATGGTGTTTTCAATATGATCCTAAAACAAAGCGACAAAGTGCGGAATGGAAGTCAAAAAACTTGTACAAGCCAAAAAAAGCAAGAAAAGTTCCATCGAAAATCCAAACAATGCTCATTACATTCTTCAATAGTAAGGGTAAGTATGTTTCGAAAGTGTTTGCCCCCCTTTTTTCTTTTTTATTTTTCCAATTATTGATTTTGCTTATTTTGGTGTTTTTTATCTTAATTTTCAGTTCTTTGATTTGTTTCAATAAAAGCTGGTGCGAATGATCCATCTTCTGGCTTTGCAAGAAAAGCTCTTTAAAATATCCTTTTTTCCAGTTTTCAGAAAGTTTAGCTCTTTTTCCATTATTAACAATGTCATTTAGAAAATTAACCTTTTTTTTTTTTTTTTTTTTTTTTTTGGAACGCATCACATTTCATGCAGAAAAATGTCTCTTCATCTGATGCAGATTGAATGACGGCCATGTTCTCTTCAAAATGACCTTTTCTGGGACTGAAATTTTTAAGTTTATCAAAAGACATTTTGACATTTTCAACGTTTGATCTTGGTGAATTGACTGGGAGTACAGCCGACAATTTCAATATCTTTTTCATTGGCAAACCAAGCAGGTAATTCATCATATCGTCTTCGTGAGCACTCCAAATTCTGCATTTTTCTCATTAAAAGAATCTGCTCTGCAATGCATGTTAACGCAGTGTTTTGAAACTACTGGGTCGTTTCAAGGAAAACAGCGAAAAATTATGTTTAACTCTTTGGTATTTCGGCACGTAGCAACAGTGCAGGAAGCCATTGTATGAAAACGATGTATTAGAGAAATTAAATAAAAAAAAATCGATGTCAGAAATATAACCAAACAAACAGCAGATAACTCATGCGAATGCAACAAACGTAGGTTAACAACATTCACTGAGCACTTTGCATCAGGCACTGACAAGTGACATGCATTCCCGTGTCGTCACTGAGCGTTTTGCATCGGGCACTGACAAGTGACTTGCATCCCCGTGACGTCACTGAGCGCTTTGCATCGGGCACTGAGAAGTGACATGCATCCCAGTGACGTCACTGAGCGCTTTGCATCGGGCACTGACAAGTGATGTGCATCCCTGTGACGTCACTGAGCGCTTTGCATCGGGCACTGAGAAGTGACATGCATCCCAGTGACATCACTGAGTGTTTTGCATTGGGCGCTGAGAAGTGACATGCATCCCCGTGACGTCACTGAGCCCTTTTGCATCGGGCACTGACAAGTGACATGTATCCTAGTGATGTCACTGAGCTCTTTGCATCGGGCACTGACAAGTGACATGCATCCTAGTGATGTCACTGAGCGTTTTGCATCGGGCACTGACAAGTGACATGCATCCCTGTGACATCACTGAGTGCTTTGCATCGGGCACTGACAAGTGACATGCATCCCCGGGACGTTACTGAGCACTTTGCATCTGGCACTGAGAAGTGACATGCATCCCCGTGACGTCACTGAGCGTTTTGCATCGGGCACTGACAAGTGACGTGCATCCCTGTGACGTCACTGAGCACTTTGCATCGGACACTGAGAAGTGACATGCATCCCAGTGACGTCACTGAGCGTTTTGCATTGGGCGCTGAGAAGTGACATGCATCCCCGTGACGTCACTGAGCGTTTTGCATCGGGCACTGATAAGTGACATGCATCCTAGTGACGTCACTGAGCTCTTTGCATCGGGCACTGACAAGTGACATGTATCCTAGTGATGTCACCTGAGCTTGCATCGGGCACTGACAAGTGACATGCATCCTAGTGATGTCACTGAGCGTTTTGCATCGGGCACTGACAAGTGACATGCATCCCTGTGACATCACTGAGCACTTTGCATCGGGCACTGACAAGTGACATGCATCCCCGTGAAGTCACTGAGCTCTTTGCATCGGGCACTGAGAAGTGACATGCATCCCAGTAACGTCACTGAGATCTTTGCATCTGGCACTGAGAAGTGACATGCATCCCCGTGACATCGCTGAGCATTTTGCATCAGGCATTGACAAGTGACATGCATCCCCGTGACGTTACTGAGCACTTTGCATCTGGCACTGAGAAGTGACATGCATCCCCGTGACGTCACTGAGCGTTTTGCATCGGGCACTGACAAGTGACATGCATCCTAGTGACGTCACTGAGCGTTTGCATCGGGCACTGACAAGTGACATGCATCCCCGTGGAATCACTGAGCGTTTTGCATCGGGCACTGACAAGTGACATGCATCCTAGTGACGTCACTGAGCGTTTTGCATCGGGCACTGACAAGTGACATGCATCCTAGTGACGTCACTAAGCATTTTGCATCGGGCACTGACAAGTGACATGCATCCCCGTGGAATCACTGAGCGTTTTGCATCGGGCACTGACAAGTGACATGCATCCCAGTGACGTCACTGAGTGGTGCAGATGAGGACAACTTCAACAACCAGAAACACAAAGTGAATGAGCCAGCCCTTGTTACTAAGCCCTGAGTTAAAAGTTTAATTTTATACAACAGTATTTGAAGTTGTGTCATTTGTATTTTAACATGGAATGCATTCTGTGTTAATGAATTGTAAGTTGCTTGTTGGTATTTTATGTATATTTGTGTATTTACATTTACTGACCCCGTTTTTCTTTCAGTGCGTGGTTGTCGACCTGGTAAAACTGTTCAGCTGACGGAAGCTGAAGTGAGGGGACTTTGTTTGAAGTCGAGGGAAATCTTTCTTAGTCAACCAATTCTTTTGGAACTTGAAGCTCCACTTAAGATATGTGGTGAGTTATATATTACTTTTCTCTTATATTTATTCCAGTTATTGGATTTGTATATTCACAACTCTTATTTCCATCTACACTATCTACCAACAAGTAATTGGACACCCCTGCAATCGACGATATCTGGGGTCCTGATACACGTCACGGCCGCCGCCGTTAAATATCGTGTGGGAAACAACAACGCAACCGGTCACATGCAAGATGCCACGCAGTTCGGAGCTCCCTGATTTCGAGAAAGGTGTAATCGTCGGGTATCACAGAAATGGCCGATCCATACGTGACATATCCAGCGAGTTGAAGTACCCAAAATCGACAGTGGCCTACGTGATTGGCAAGTGGAAGATGAGAGGTGACTGTCGGAATGTGCCCCGACCCGGCAGACCCACAAAACTGGGAGTTAGAGACCGACGGGTGCTGGCCAGAGAAATTCGGAAGAACCGCATTAAATCGATGGGCCACATCCGCGAGGAGTTTCAACAGACGTCCGGGAGTGTTCTTTCGATGAATACCATCCGTAAGGAAGCCCATCTGCTTGGTTATCATGGACGTGCTGCCGCCCACAAGCCTTTGATCACCAAGTTCAATAGCGCTGCTCGGCTAACGTGGTGCAAAGAACGTCGACAGTGGACCGTTGAACAGTGGAAACAGGTTCTCTGGAGCGACGAATCAAGGTTCACCCTCTACCGTTCGGATGGCAGGGTCTGGGATTGGCGTCTGCCTGGAGAACGCCTCCTGCCGGAATGTATTGTGCCAACTGTGAAGTTCGGCGGCGATGTAATCCATGCTATGGGGGTGTTTCTCCTGGTATGGCACGGGACCCTTGGATTCAATTCCTGGTAGACTCAACGCCGAGACCTACTGCACTTCCTACGTTGTGGCAGTTTTACGGGGTGGACCCATGTTACTTTCAGGATGACAATGCCACCTGTCATGTGGCAAGGTCCACCATGGCTTGGTATGGTGACAATGAAGTTAATCGAATGGACTGGCCTGCGAAGAGCCCGGACCTTAACCCTATCGAGCACCTCTGGGACGAGTTGGAGCGTCGACTTAAGGGGTGCCCCCACCGTTCCGAAATCGGGGAAGGAACTGACCTGTCTTCTCCAAGCCGAGTGGAAGAAAATACTGCTAGCCGTCGTACAACGCCTGGTTGAGAGTATGCCCCGGAGCGTCGCAGCTGTAATCGCCGCTCGTGGAGGCTCCACCAACTATTGAAGGTGAATAAACTTCGTTTTCCTTTGCTATCACAAGTGTCTTATTACTTGTTAGTAGATAGTGTATATAAATTGCCTTCTATTCCATTTTACTTCAGATTGGTGTTTCTCAAGGTCGATTTTTTCATGCCTTGAACCACCTACCATAAGAACTCGAGCATACAATAAATATATTAACAACACAGCCACATGATTGTCGCAGCAGTATTGAGTATTGGTTAGGTGAACGCAAAAATTCATCAACATATTCTATATCTCACATAAAAACTTATTAACTGCAGTACATTAACTAGGTTGTAGACCGTTCGCGCTAAGAGATGCAAGGGTGCAGAATTTGTCCGAACTCGCGAACGAGGTTCGGGGGAATTAAGGCAGCCCTGGGGAAATTTTTGCCCGCGGGTAAAATAATAATAGTAGTAATAATAAAACAAAAAATTGACTTATTAACGAGTATAACGCGAAAGGTAAGAGTAATTTACTGCACAGTAATCAGGTAATCAATTTGAAAAATGTCATGTCGTTATAAATACAAGAGGTTATGAGCACAGTGACATACGGCAGACTGCCGCTGGCATATGATTCACCGAGCCCCAACGACTATACTAATGCCAAGGCGTAGACAGCTTGGTAGGAGTAACAAGTATGGCGCAACCAGTAATCATGCTAATAAAAAATTTCCGAAACTAATGGCAGCTTATGTGTCGTAGGCGCCGACCTGAAAAATTATTAGGGGTTCCGCACATTTTAAAGCGAATGACCCATGCATTTTTCAAAGGATTTAAGTCTCATTTAAATTCCATCCAGTAAAATAATCTGGCACAATTATACGCCTGAAATGCTAGAATGAAATAAATTATAGTTAATTGCAGAATTTTTTTTAGCTGTTTATTTTTCAGCCTCTCTGCCCCACCATTGTTTTCACCTAGACCCAAAAATGTTTCAGACATTTCGAATCTAAAATAAATAGTAGGTTTGTTCTTTTTCAAATTATTAAGTAATAGGTTTTAAGGGTTAGTTCTTAATCACCAACATATAGATCTAATACTCGCTTAAACTTGTATGAAAGTCCGCTACAGTTTTTTTTGAAATTTCGGACAGAAAAAAAATTGCGTTCTGGGGAAATATTGGGCCCTGAAAATTTTTTGCACCCCTGCTAAGATGTTCAAATGGCAAGGTTATTAATACTTCAATAAAACATCTTACCTTGTTGAGGTTCGTTCCTTCATATCTTTTATACTAGTCAGTACAGGAATGAACATCATGTCTCTCGCAGGGGGCAGAAAATGTTCAGGGCCCAATATTTCCCCAGAACACATTTTTTTGTCTTGAAACTTCCCCCAAAACTATAGCGGTTATTAGAGTATATGTCAATGATTAAAAACTATCCTTAAAGCCTATTGCTTAAAAATTTGAAAAAACAACAACTAATATTTATTCCATTGAATAAATAAAAAACAATCTTACATTGATGTGCAACATTAGTTGTCACCAAGAAATGGCAGCCTTCCCATCTCTTTGTGAAGGTTGTCAATCACTTTTGACGTTTTATACACCTTGAGACGAGATGCTGAAGAAAACTATGTGAAATGGTATCTTCCACCATGGAAATGCCTGTCCAAGGATTCTTTCAAAAGTTGTGAAGCCTTGTGAACAGGAGGTCCATTCCAAGAAATGAAGACTTCATTAAAAAGGGTGTTGAAGTGGATGTTCCGATTGTGTAGGTGGTTGCCAATTACAGATCCAACTGTTTCACAAACAGCTTCACTACAGATTTTTAAACGGTTTTCGAGTATGTAAATTATTTCAGGGATGTGGGCATACACTTCATTGTTGGTAAATGTTTCTTTTATTACTGTGTTATCCTGGATAATTAAGTTTAGTTTTTGATTTTCTTCAGAAGAATCAAGTACTTTTAAAAAAAAAGTTGTGTTTAAAAGATTGTTTTTCATAATTTTCAACTGGGAAAAAAGAACTTTACTATCCAACTTGCACCCTCGGGTTTTGTTGACCCATGTTGTAAGTGTTTCTAAAGATTTCTTAATTGTATGCTCATATGTTGTATCTGGAGGGCTCGCTATGTATCTGCTACTGAAACAATGCCGCATATTTTCTATGATTGGAGATTCAGAAATTCTAAGTGCAAGTTTTTCCCCGTTATGTTACACAAAGATTTTCTAATTTTTTTCTTGAACTTCTGAAATCTTCACCAGTTGTTTCTTCATCCCCAGCCTGCTGCTGAGTCTGGGAATGGCTTGATTTTTAGTAGTCTTCATTAACCAATAGACAGTCTTGGTAAACATAATTTCTTTAAGACTCCATTTCCTTAAAAACTGATGGAAAGTTTTCTTCGGTTAATTTTCAACTTTTCATTTCGATTATCATGTTATTAAGTGTGCTTTTCACTGAAGCATAATAATCAAAGATTGTCCAAATACAAGCATTAACATTCTGAGTGGTACAACTGAATGTTATGATGAACTCTAATATGTCAATCATCCCTTAGAGTTGTTATACACTGAAGTGCCAGAAAAACTGGTACACCAGTCTAATACTTGGTAGGTCCCCCACGGGAGCTTAAGACTGCAGAAACACGATGGAGCGTGGACTCCACTAGCTTCTGGAAATATGCTGTAGGCAATGCACACCATACTTCCTGCAGAGCGTTCCACAATTCGGGTGTATTCCGAGGTCTCAGATTCCTGTGTTCGATAGCGCGTTGCATGGCATCCCAAATGTGTTATATCACGTTCAGATCTGGGGACTTGGGTGGTATGGCAACACCCCAAACTCAGATGAATGCTCCTCTAACCATAATGTGGCGTCCCGACACTTGTGTGAAGGTGCATTGTCCTGTTGGAACAGGCCCAACCCATCAGCATGAATGCAGGACATGAACCGGTGTACCTCGTCATAAAGGATGTGCACATAGCGTTGGCCGGTCACAGATGTTTGTAGACGTACCAGGGGTCCCAGTGAAGTCCAGCTAAACACACCCCATACCATTACGGACCCCCCAACAGCCGGTACAGTTCCCTGTTAACAGGCGGGATCCATGGCTTCATGTAGTTTGCGCCACACACGAATCCTTCCATCTGCCCGATACAGTTGGAAACGCGACTCGTCAGACCAGGCTACTTGTTTCCAGTCATCAAGTGTTCAGTGGCAGTGTTGCCGTGCCCAAGCGAGGCACATAACTCTGTGTCGTGCACCCATCAAGGGGACTAGAGTTGGGCTTCGGCTCCCAAAGCCCATATCGTGCAGGGTACGTTGCACAGTCCGGACGCTGATGCTTGTTGAGGCTCCAGCATTGAATTCCGATGTTACCTGCGAGAATGTCACATGAGACGATTCTTCACAGCCGACGATGGTCACGTTCACCCTATATCTTTTTGCGGCCACACTGGTATCGTAGGTTGGAGGTTTTGCCGGAATTCTTGTAGTCACGGTACACCCTTGCAATAGTCGTCCGTGAAAATCCGAACTTGGTTTCTACCTCCAAAATACTATGGCCCATCTCACGAGCGCCAACTATGACACCGCGTTGAAAATCGCTTAAATCGTTATTACTTGTCATTCTCATGCCGAAAACAGCTCTGACAGCTGGCAAGGATGTCTATCGCTTTATGTACGCGCTGGCGGACGCAACCGAGTACGCGCATAGGTGACGTTGCTGTGTATTTTGCATAAGTTCTTCTGTACCAGTTTTTCTGGCACTTCAGTGTAGAAAACAAGGTTTGGAAAAAAAATTTGAGTTTCAAAGAGTAATTTTTAGCATCAGTATTGTTGTCTCGTCAGATGCATTCAGTGCGCTTCTTTTGTAAGTCAATAAAAAACAACTTGAAATATTTTTGGAATGTTTTGTGTATACTCTTATTTCACTGTGAACAAAACAGATTTGTTGGAATGATTTTGGATTCAAAACACCAACTTGCATTTCTTCTGCTAATGCAATCAATTCTTCATAGCTAATTCCCTAGTTGTAATTTTTCCTTAGATTGCCTACAATTTGAGCTTGATTGTTAATCCATGATAATGACTGAACTGTACGAAGCCGCCCCGGTGGCGCAGGGGTCTAAGCGATGGCCTCTGATCATTCGTCCAAAACGGGGTCCGGGTTCGAATCCCGGTAAGGCATGGATGTTGTGTTTGCCTTACGGCACTGGCTCTCTCCCTTCCCTGGAACCAGTGACCCTAAATTAGGGATGGGCGACTGCTTATAGCCCATTGAGTTGCTCACGGTGGTCGTTAAACCTCCAATCAATCAATGAATGGATGTTGTGCTTGTCTCGCGGCGATGGCTCTCTCCCTTCCCTGGAACCAGTGACCCTAAATTAGGAACGGGCGACTGCTTATAGCCCATTGAGTTGCTCACGGTGGTCGTTAAACCTCCAATCAATCAATGAATGGATGTTGTGCTTGTCTCGCGGCGATGGCTCTCTCCCTTCCCTGGAACCAGTGACCCTAAATTAGGGATGGGCGACTGCTTATAGCCCATTGAGTTGCTCACGGTGGTCGTTACACCTCCAATAAAAAAAAAAAAAAAAAAAGAACTATACGAACATAATTTAAAACACACTCTAACATATGAGCTAAGTCCCACATAGGAAGTAAGAAGTCTTGATTGACATTTTCACAAAGAGTTGCCAATTTTTTATTCACACACCAAGATCAAAATATTGGCTATCAAAAGCCATTCTGTTTAGCTGTTCCTTTAACTTAATTTTAAAATTTTCAAGGGCACATTGCAGTTGTTGAACAAGAACGTCACCAGTGTGTGAGGTACCACATGGTGAAATGTTAATCACAATAAATGTCTGAACCCATCTACAAGCATTATCAGACAAGTTATTTGGTTTGTCTGGTGCAATTTTGTGATTTTGTTGGCTGTGACTGACACCAGAAGTAGATGGTTTGTCACATAAAAATCACATATTTTGGATTTTTTGTTCATAAAAATCACATATTTTGGATTTTTGTTCATAAAAATCACATATTTTGGCTTCTAAGTGGTGACTTCTAAGTGGTGACTTCTAAGTGGTGTTCATAAAAATCACATATTTTGGATTTTTTGTTCATAAAAATCACATATTTTGGTGTTCATAGCCCACACTGTAAAATATACCATGTATGCTAGGAAAGAATGGTTAAATGCTCCGAGGCAACTCGGAAGAAACACAGTTTTTTTTTTTATGTAGCCCTGAAAGTTAGTAAGAATGGGCTTCTGGTTTATTGATCTTACAAAATCTTAATCGTAATGAAGTAAGTAGTTCGTGTGTTTCTAATAGTTTACTGAAATGATACAGAAGGCCTCTGGATATTCATTATATAAACATCTCCCGTATAATCTTCTTAGTTGTTTAATAATATTATGCTTTTTATTACATATTCGCGTAATTCGCAAGATTTGTGAAATAATCAAATTACGGAAAATACTTCTTGAGAGGTTGGAGGTATATTTTTGCTTTAAAATTAAACAGCTCTTTTTTTATCATAAATATCTAGTTCTGGTTTACCTCCCTTGAACTCTATCCGCAAATCAAGAAAATTAATCCTGTTTATATCTGTATTTGTCTTAAGTAAACTTAGACCCCTGGAATAGATATCTTCAGGTCTAAAGTCAGCAATATTGGTTTTAAAATAGATCAAATCATCAACATATCGAAAACATCTGACTTCTAAGTGGTGGTATTTTTCTTCATAAGCATGTAGGTACAAGTTGGCCAATAAACTTGAAAAATTAGTGCCCATAGAGACACCCATAATATGTACTAGAATATTCTTCTGATCATATATATAGTTGTTAAATATACACAGTCTACAAAGAACATCCCAATAATTTTTATCATAATTAATAGATTCGTCAAAACTCGTATAATAATGGTCGAGAACAGTACAGAGATCTTCCAAATCAATTGTAGTAAATAAATTAGTAAAATCAAAAGTTTCAACATTTTTCAAAATGTCATTGACTTTAATGAAGTTGAGAATTTTTCTATTGTCATTTATTATCCATGTTGAATCTTTTATATTGTCGAAAATGATTTGTAGCTTACCTTGAAATATTTTTCCAGCTTTTTTATTAAAACTACTGCTTCCACAAGTGATAAATCGGAATTTCATAGGTATTTTGTGAAATTTGGGAACAGCAAAAATATAAGGAAAATCAAGCTTATAATCCCGAATTTTTAATAATTTATGAAAGGCAATTATTTTTTTCTTAATAGCTAGTATATCCTGATTAGTAATCCTATTGTAAACAGTTTCATTAAAGATTTCTTTTTACATAATGGAATAATAAAATTTCTTACAAATAAATGCAAAGTTATTAGCACATTTATCAACAGAGGTCACCACAAAATTGTCTTGTAATTCTTTAATTAAAATTTTGATTTTTTTCCAGTTCCTTATATATTCATAACAGTGAAAATGTTTATCAACAAAGTAGTACATCTTTTTTAGTAGTGCATTTATCCATTGAAAGAAATCCTCAACAGGATGACTATATTTCTCTGAAATTTCATAGGCAAAGCAGTGTAGATCTTTGGACAGACACTTCTTAATAATTTTCACAGGGACAAACATATTTGGGTGAAAATTAGGGACATGTCCTTGAAAGATCTGGTTCTTGATTACAGCAACTACAGACTTATGGGGGGGGATTTAAAATGCCACTTTAACAAAAAAGATAGTGTATTCTTTCTTTTCCAGGCGAGGTTTTTTGATGAAATTCCATTTGGAGCTATCTTAAAGGCGAAAAAGCAGCAATTCCCACTTGGGAATACTCTTCAAGTTATTCCTGCATATAAATATGTTGACACTCTGGGCAGAAGAATTTATAATTATAATAGGTTCTGCAGAGAATTGGGAAATTTGGACCCTCAAGACTTACCATGTTACTGTCATGAAGAGCAATACCAGCCTTATGTTGACAATGAACAGGGACACATTATTAAAGGGAACATGGGTATTATTGAAAGCTTAGAATTGCGAAGCCTTTTATATGAAGGCTCTAATTTTCGCCCAAATGTGTTTGTCCCTGTGAAAATTATTAAGAGGTGTCTGTCCAAAGATCTACACTGCTTTGCCTATGAAATTTCAGAGAATTATAGTCATCCTGTTGAGGATTTCTTTCAATGGATAAATGCACTACTAAAAAATATGTACTACTTTGTTGATAAACATTTTCACTGTTATGAATATATAAGGAACTGGAAAAAAATCAAAATTTTAATTAAAGAATTACAAGACAATTTTGTGGTGACCTCTGTTGATAAATGTGCTAATAACTTTGCATTTATTTGTAAGAAATTTTATTATTCCATTATGTTAAAAGAAATCTTTAATGAAACTGTTTAACAATAGGATTACTAATCAGGATATACTAGCTATTAAGAAAAAAATAATCGCGTTTCATAAATTATTAAAAATTCGGGATTATAAGCATGATTTTCCTTATATTTTTGCTGTTCCCAAAATTTCACAAAATACCTATGAAATTCTGATTTATCACTTGTGGAAGCAGTAGTTTTAATAAAAAAGCTGTAAAAATATTTCAAGGTAAGCTACAAATCATTTTTGACAATAGAAAAATTCTCAACTTCATCAAAGTCAATGCATACACTTTGAAAAATGTTGAAACTTTTGATTTTACTAATTTATTTACTACAGTTGATTTGGAAGATCTCCGTACTGTTCTCGACCATTATTATATGCGTTTTGACGAATCTATTAATTATGATAAAAATTATTGGGATGTTCTTTGTAGACTGTGTATATTTAACAACTATATATATGATCAGAAGAATATTCTAGTACATATTATGGGGTGTCTCTATGGGCACTAATTTTTCAAGTTTATTGGCCAACTTGTACCTACATGCTTATGAAGAAAAATACCACCACTTGGAAGTCAGATGTTTTCGATATGTTGATGATTTGATCTATTTTAAAACCAATATTGCTGACTTTAGACCTGAAGATATCTATCCCAGGGAGGGTCTAAGTTTACTTAAGACAAATACAGATATAAACAGGATTAATTTTCTTGATTTGCGGATAGAGTTCAAGGGAGATAAACCAGGACTAGATATTTATGATAAAAAAGAGCTGTTTAATTTTAAAGCAAAAGTATACAGTCATATTGGACCTCCAACCTCTCAAGAAGTATTTTCCGTAATTTCATTATTTCACAAATCTTGCGAATTACGTGAATATGTAATAAAAAGCATAATATTATTAAACAACTAAGAAAATTGTATGGGAGATGTTTAAGTAATGAATATCCAGAGGCCTTCTGTAACTATCATTCCAGTAAACTATTAGAAACACATGAACTACTTACTTCACTACGATTAAGATTTTGTAAGATCAATAAACCAGAAGCCTATCCTTACTAACTTTCAGGGCTACATAAAAAAACTGTGTTTTCTTCCGACTTGCCCCGGAGCATTTAACCATTCTTTCCTAGCATACATGGTATATTTTACAGTGGGGAAGGACAACTACACTCTTCTATAAAATTCTGAACGTACCCTTTACTTACGCATTAACCTAATGATGAACTCTAAAGGTGGTGGATGGCCACAGTAAATTGTGTTTACCAGTCGTGGGCACCAGTCAGGCTTAAGGTAGGTCTATTTTGAATGTTTAAATTTGTTACTTAAGTTTATTTTAAAGTATATTTCCTGACAGGTAGGGAGGATGGGATGTCCAGTTTATTTTTGTTCGGTCGGGGTTGCTGAATTAGGACGTCCGCATGAAACCTGTCAGAAGCTCAGCCATCGGGTGCATCCCCCCTGAAGATTGGCACCCGGTGGCTGACCTTATATTATTTATGGTTGTCACATATTTAATAGAGTTCTATGTGCTTGTAGTGTCTGCATTATTTATGTATTATATATATCATCATCATCATCATTGTCAACCATTATCAATCCACTGCTTGACGAAGGTCTCCCCAAGTTTCCTCCACAACGGTCTGTCTTGTGCCAGTCTCCTCCATGTCACCCCTGCATACTGTCGAATTTCATCCACCCATCTCCCATGTGGTCTTCTTCTGGGTCTTTTCCTGTCCCTTGGAATCCATTCTAAAATTTCGGCTGTCCATCGATGATCTGTCCTTCTGGCAGTATGTCCAGCCCATTGCCATTTCAGGGATTTAACTCTGATCATGATGTCTTCCACTCTTGTCATTTTTCGGATCCACGAGTTCCTCTTCTTATCTCTCCTGGTTACACCAAGTATGCACCTCTCCATGCTTCTTTGAGTTGTCTGCAGCCTTTGTATGTCTCTTTTAGTTAAGGTCCACGTCTCTGCACCATACGTAAGCACTGGAAGGATGCATTGATCAAACACTTTTCTTTTAAGACATAATGGCATATTGCTCTTGAAAATTATGCTGTTTCTTCCAAAAGCTCTCCAGGCAAGTTTTGTACGCGCTGATTAATTTCTTCACTAATGTGACCCCCACTTGATATCTGCTGTCCAAGATAAACGTACGCATCTGCTATCTCCAGCTTTTCTCCATCAATCGATAAATCTTCATTTCTTGTAAAAGCATTGTACATCACTTTTGTCTTCTGAAAGTTCATTTTTAATCCCACTTCTTTACTCTTGTCAGCAAGTTCCTGGATCATACTCTGCAGCTCTGATGGGGTAGTTGCAAAAATGACTACGTCATCAGCAAAACGAAGGTGGGTTAGATAATCTCCATTAATCTTTATCCCCTTGTTTTCCCAGCTCAGCGACTGAAAAACACCCTCCAATGTGGCATTAAAGAGCTTCGGAGATATGGTGTGACCTTGTCTCACTCCTTTTCCAATTTTTATGTGTGTTGTATTTTCAAACAGCCGAATCTTTGCACTTGCATTTTCATAGATGTTATTAATAATATTAATGTATGCATCTTCAATACCGCAGGATTTCAGAGCCATTGCAACTGCAGATGGTTTCACCGAATTAAAGGCTTTTTCATATTCGATAAAAGCCATGCCCAATGGAAGTTCATATTCCCTCGCTCTTTCAATTAGTTCTCTCAGTACGTGGATATGATCTATTGTGCTGTAGCCACTCCTGAATCTAGCTTGTTCTCTCGGTTGAGCCATGTCCAGTGTCACCTTCAAGCGGTGTGAAAGAACTTTAGTGAAGATTTTATAAACCACTGATAGGAGGCTGATAGGTCTGTAGTTCCTGAGATCCTCAATGTCACCTTTTTTATGTAGCAAGATCATTGTAGCGTTGTTCCAATCCTCAGGAATTTTCCCTTCATTAAGGCATCGAGTAAAAATTTGGGCGAGTACTGTTTCGATTTCTCCACCTGCTTCTTGTATGATGTCTACAGTAATTCCATCTTCTCCTGGAGCTTTTCCCCGCTTCATGTTCTTGATTGCATGTGCAACTTCTGCTGGAAGGACTGGAGGAACTCTGGTACTGGTATCTTTCATGATGTCTGGAGTGCATGTATCATCCCTTTCATATAATTTGGAGTAGAAATCTTTCACTCTTGTCAAAATTTCGCCTCTATTTCTTGTTACAGAACCATCTTCTTTTCTCAGTGCCATAATCTGTTTTTTCCCCTTACTGAGATGTCCCTTTGCTATCTTTAGGCTTTGGTTGTTTTCAATTGCTTTCCTTACTAGTTCACAGTTGAATTTCCTTACGTCTTCAGTGATACTTTTTCGTACTGTCTTGCATAGCTCTATATATTCCACTTTGGAAGTCACATCTTCTTTAGTTGTCCTCATCACTCTTCTTTTTGCATCAACATTTTGGTTTTTCCTGATAATTTGTTCACATGCAATTTGTTCTTAGACCCAGCTAATTTTGTTGCTGTTTCCATAAGAGCTTTGGTTACTTTTCTGTTAACTTCAGAAATATCCACTTCTTCCGATGTTAGGCTTTCTAAAGCAGAGAATCTGTTCTTCAGTTCCAATTTGAAGGTATTATGGTGTTTTTTAAGGTTGGTTATGTCAATACATTTTGTTTGTCTTATGAGCTTGCTACGTTCGAGTTTAGTGTTGAGGTGCATCTTACATCTCGCCAATATATATATTATATATATATATATATATATATATATAAACACAACGTAGCATTTATTGACATACATTAGTACAGTGTTGGTTCACCTTTGGCCTTAACGCATGCACTGCCCTTTGAGACATGATTTCAACAAGGTTTTGGAACACAGCGATAGGTATGCGTTGCCATTCAGCACATAATGCTGCCACTAACTGTTGCTTAGAGTTGGCCTTGGTTCCAAACTTCTTATGCGACGCTCTAATTCATCCCATAGATGCTCTATGGGGTTAAGATCAGGGCTCTGTGTTGGCCAGTCCTCACACGATACAGAATTATCGTCAAACCACGCCATAAAAGTCCTTGCTTTATGGCTCGGTGCATTATTCTGCTGGTACCAACAAGGCTCGGTTCCATAATATTGTCGCAGAGTTGGTAGAGTATAATTGTCCAGAATATCGAGGTAGACATGCTGGGTAACAGGTTTGTCCACGATAACCAATGGGCCGGGACCGTATCACAGAAAACACCCCCACATGAGTACACTGCCATATCCAAACTTGACCGTAGGAACAACACACTGCGGTAAATAGTGTTCTCCCGGCTGCCCCCATACCCACACACGGCCATCAGACTGATGGACCATGTACCTGGATTCATCAGTCCATAGGGCTCAAATAGCGTTCTCCTGGCTGCCCCCATACCCACACACGGCCATCAGACTGATGGACCATGTACCTGGATTCATCAGTCCATAGGGCCCAAATAGCATTCTCCTGGCTGCCCCCATACCCACACACGGCCATCAGACTGATGGACCATGTATCTGGATTCATCAGTCCATAGGGCCCAAATAGCGTTCTCCCGGCTGCCCCCATACCCACACACGGCCATCAGACTGATGGACCATGTATCTGGATTCATCAGTCCATAGGGCCCAAATAGCGTTCTCCCGGCTGCCCCCATACCCACACACGGCCATCAGACTGATGGACCATGTATCTGGATTCATCAGTCCATAGGGCCCAAATAGCGTTCTCCCGGCTGCCCCCATACCCACACACGGCCATCAGACTGATGGACCATGTACCTGGATTCATCAGTCCATTGGGCCCAAATAGCGTTCTCCCGGCTGCCCCCATACCCACACACGGCCATCAGACTGATGGACCATGTACCTGGATTCATCAGTCCATTGGGCCCAAATAGCGTTCTCCCGGCTGCCCCCATACCCACACACGGCCATCAGACTGATGGACCATGTATCTGGATTCATCAGTCCATAGGGCCCAAATAGCGTTCTCCCGGCTGCCCCCATACCCACACACGGCCATCAGACTGATGGACCATGTATCTGGATTCATCAGTCCATAGGGCCCAAATAGCGTTCTCCCGGCTGCCCCCATACCCACACATGGCCATCAGACTGATGGACCATGTATCTGGATTCATCAGTCCATAGGGCCCAAATAGCGTTCTCCCGGCTGCCCCCATACCCACACACGGCCATCAGACTGATGGACCATGTACCTGGATTCATCAGTCCATTGGGCCCAAATAGCGTTCTCCTGGCTGCCCCCATACCCACACACGGCCATCAGACTGATGGACCATGTATCTGGATTCATCAGTCCATAGGGCCCAAATAGCGTTCTCCCGGCTGCCCCAATACGCACACACGGCCATCAGACTGATGGACCATGTATCTGGATTCATCAGTCCATAGGGCCCAAATAGCGTTCTCCCGGCTGCCCCCATACCGACACACGGCCATCTGACTGATGGACCATGTATCTGGATTCATCAGTCCATAGGACCCAAATAAGCGTTCTCCCGGCTGCCCCAATACGCACACACGGCCATCAGACTGATGGACCATGTATCTGGATTCATCAGTCCATAGGACCCATTTCCATTGATCTACGGTCCACGATAAATGTTCTTTACACCATGCTAAACGACGAGTAGCATTCCGAGTGGAGATGAAAGGCTTATGAGCATCCGCACGACCACGGTAACCCATGGAGTGAAGTTCTCTCCGAATGTTATGTGTGCATACTGAGGTTTCAGCATTTTTACTCACCTGTACACTGAGGTCTTGTGCAGTAGTACTCCGTCGATTAGCTGTAATGACTCGCCTAAGGTTTCGACGTCCTCTATCACTGATTTTCTTTGGTCTGCTGGTACGTTTTGCAGCTTCAGGCATGCCATGTGTCTTCCACGTATTCAGTGCATCCAAAAGAATTGACTTGGGTATGTTTAAACGCCTCTCGGTTTCTCTTGCGGACAACCCACTACTATAACACCCAACAATCTTCCCTTTCTCAAAGTCGGTTGTCTCCCGCCTGGACATTTTGACTCTTGCCTCACAGTGCGATATGATCGCGGTCAACTGCAGGATTGTTTTTATACTGTTTGCAACTGTACTGCGCATTTTAACAATGCAGCGGATCCATTCATTTGCTTTTGAAGGGGTGTCCAATGACTTTTGTCAATATAGTGTATATATATATCTATCATGTCAACCATTATCAATCCACTGCTGGACGAAGGTCTCCACAAGTTTCCTCCACAACGGTCTGTCTTGTGCCAGTCTCCTCCATGTCACTCCCTCATACTTTCGAATTTCATCCAAACATCTCCCATGTGGTCTTCTTCTGGGTCTTTTCCTGTCCCTTGGAATCCAATCTAAAATTTCGGCTGTCCATCGATGGTCTGTCCTTCCGGCAGTATGTCCAGCCCATTGCCATTTCAGGGATTTAACTCTCATCATGATGTCTTCCACTCTTGTCATTTTTCTGATCCACGAGTTCCTCTTCTTATCTCTCCTGGTTACACCAAGCATGCACCTCTCCATGCTGCTTTGAGTTGTCTGCAGCCTTTGTATGTCTCTTTTAGTTAAGGTCCACTTCTCTGCACCATACGTAAGCACTGGAAGGATACATTGATCAAACACTTTTCTTTTAAGACATAATGGTATATTGCTCTTGAAAATTATGTTGTTTCTTTCCAAAAGCTCTCCAGGCAAGTTTTGTACGCCGATTAATTTCTTCATCAATCTGACCCTCACTCGATATCTGCTGTCCAAGATAAACGTACGTGTCTGTTATCTCCAGCTTTTCTCCATCAATCGATAAATCTTCATTTCTTGTAAAAGCATTGAACATCACTTTTGTCTTCTGAAAGTTCATTTTTAATCCCACTTCTTTACTCTTGTCAGCAAGTTCCTGGATCATACTCTGCAGCTCTCATGGGGTAGTTGCAAAAATGACTACGTCATCAGCAAAACGAAGGTGGGTTAGATAATATCCATTAATCTTTATCCCTTTGTTTTCTCAGCTCAGCGACTGAAAGACACACTCCAATGTGGCATTAAAGAGCTTCGGAGATATGGTGTCGCCTTGTCTCACTCCCTTTCCAATTTTTGTGTGTTTTGTATTTTGAAACAGCCGAATCTTTGCACTTGCATTTTCATAGATGTTATTAATAATATTAATGTATGCATCTACAATACCACAGGATTTGAGAGCCATTGTAACTGCTGATGGTATCACCGAATCAAAGGCTTTTTCATAATTGATAAAAGCCATGCACAATGGAAGTTCATATTCCCTCGCTCTTTCAATTAGTTCTCTCAGTACGTGGATATGATCTATTGTGCTGTATCCACTCCTGAATCCAGCTTGTTCTCTCGGTTGAGTCATGTCCAGTGTTACCTTCAAGCGGGGTGAAAGAACTTTAGTGAAGATTTTATAAACCACTGATAGGAGGCTGATAGGTCTGTAGTTCCTGAGATCCTCAATGCCACCTTTTTTATGTAGCAGGATCATTGTAGCGTTGTTCCAATCCTCAGGAATCTTCCCTTCATTAAGGCATCGAGTGAAAATTTGGGCAAGTACTGTTTCGATTGCTCCACTTGCTTCTTGTATGATGTCTACAGTAATTCCATCTTCTCTTGGAGCTTTTCCCCGCTTCATGTTCTTGATTGCATGTGCAACTTCTGCTGGGAGGACTGGGAGAACTCTGGTACTGGTACCTTTCATGATGTCTGGAGTACATGTATCATCCCTTTCATATAATTTGGAGTAGAAATCTTTCACTCTTATCAAAATTTTGCCTCTATTTCTTGTTACAGAACCATCTTCTTTTCTCAGTGCCATAATCTGTTTTCTTCCCTTACTGAGATGTCCCTTTGCTATCTTTAGGCTTTGGTTGTTTTCAATTGCTTTCCCCACTAGTTCACAGTTGAATTTCCTTACATCTCCAGTGATACTTTTTTGTACTGTCTTGCATAGCTTTATATATTCCACTTTGGAAGTCACATCTTCTTTAGTTGTCCTCATCTCTCTTCTTTTTTGCATCAACATTTTGGTTTTTCCTGATAATTTGTTCATGTGCAACTTGTTCTTAGACCCAGCCAATTTGGTTGCTGTTTCCATAAGAGCTTTGGTTACTTTTCTATTAACTTCAGAGATGTCCACTTCTTCCGACGTTAGGCCTTCTAAAGCAGAGAACCTGTTCTTCAGTTCCAACTTGAAGGTATTATGGTGTTTTTTAAGGTTGGTTATGTCAATAGATTTTGTTTGTCTTATGAGCTTGCCACGTTCAAGTTTAGTGTTGAGGTGCATCTTACATCTCACCAATCTATGGTCACTACCTGTGTTGAACTTGTTTAGCACACTGCAGTCTTCTATGACGAATTTTTTGTTACACATAATAAAATCAATTTCACTTGTCGTCCCATTTGGATGTCTCCATGTCCATTTCCTGTGGGGCTTTTTCTTAAGGAGTTCAAGATGAAAAACCCTTCTGCCTCTGCAAACTCAATGAGAGTATTTCCATGCTAGTTTCTGTTGCCGTGACCGAATTTACCTACTGAAGTTTCATTCTGTTGCGGTTGCCCTATTTTTGCATTGAAATCTCCCATAATTATTTTCAAGTGCTGCTTACCTTAATTATTTAGATGACAAATTTCCTCATAAAATTCTTCAATTTCTTCTTCAGGATGACTTGTGGTGGGTGCATAAGTTTGAATAATCTGAGCCTGGTATCTTTTCGAGAGTTGGATAACAAGTCGTGCAGCTCTGTCAGAGGAACTTTCAACTTCTACAACTTTATCCTTCAGTTTCTTGTTTATTGTAAATCCAACACCACTAGTTCTGCCAGTATCTGTCCCACCATAGTAGAAGAGATGTCCACTTTTCAGTTCGATGAGATCTTCTCCTTTACTCCTTACCTCACTTAGCCCCACGATGTCCCACTTGATCCTTTGTAGTTCCTCTTCCAATTCAAGAAGCCTTGAATCAGAAGATAGGGAGCGTCCATTGTACGTAGCCAAGGTCAGCATCAGATGGCAGCCTAGTCCGGTCCTCCGGGGATTCTTAGCACCCTCTGCCTTCATGTCGCACTGGCCGCTGCCTTGGCCAGGTACATTCCAGCTGCCGGAGACTGAGGGCCAAGATTTAAGTTGTGGATTCATTTTGGAGGGGTTTGGCCATAACTCACCACGCTGGCCAAGCGGGTTGGTGCGTGTGGTATAGCATTTCCTCTAATCCCGATGGTATAGTTATAGCGCTATTGGTGGTCGTCAGAGCCCGTTTAGTGGAAACAGGATGCACCACGAGAAGGCGGGATTGACATTTGTCAAGGAGAGGCTGTGATGTTACGCATCACCTGATCTTACATCCCGCCATATATATAATCTCCCAAACTTTTTAATGCCACCTTGGAAAATTTCTTTCAATCACTGAACTGGGAAAACAAAGGGATAAAGATAAATGGATATTATCTAACTCACCTTTGTTTTGCTGATGACATAGTCATTTTTGCAACTACCCCATTAGAGCTGCAGAGTATGATCCAGGAACTTGCTGACAAGAGTAAAGAAGTAGGATTAAAAATGAACTTTCAGAAGACAAAAGTGATGTTCAATGCTTTTACAAAAAATGAAGATTTATCGATTGATGGGGGATAGCTGGAGAAAACAAATACCTACATTTGTCTCGGACAGCAGATATCAAGTGAGGGTCACATTGATGAAGAAATTAATCGGCGTACAAAACTTGCCTGGAGAGCTTTTGGAAGAAACAGCATAATTTTCAAGAGCAATATGCCATTATGTCTTAAAAGAAAAGTGTTTGATCAATGCATCCTTCCAGTGCTTACGTATGGTGCAGAGTCGTGGACCTTAACTAAAAGAGACATACAAAGGCTGCAGACAACTCAAAGAAGCATGGAGAGGTGCATGCTTGGTGTAACCTGGAGAGATAAGAAGAGGAACACGTGGATCCGAAAAATGACGAGAGTGGAAGACATCATGATCAGAGTTAAATCCCTGAAATGGCAATGGGCTGGACATACTGCCAGAAGGACAGATCATCGATGGACAGCCGAAATTTTAGATTGGATTCCAAGGGACAGGAAAAAGACCCAGAAGGAGACCTCATGGGAAATGGGTGGATGAAGTATGCGGGAGTGACATGGAGGAGACTGGCACAAGACAGACCGTTGTGGAGGAAACTTGGGGAGACCTTCGTCCAGCAGTGGATT
The DNA here is from genome assembly GCA_039090855.1 of Macrothele yani. Classification (NCBI taxonomy): domain Eukaryota; kingdom Metazoa; phylum Arthropoda; class Arachnida; order Araneae; family Macrothelidae; genus Macrothele; species Macrothele yani. The sequence continues at coordinate 220,358,882 of CM077034.1, forward strand.
GATAATGGTTGACAATGACGATGTATATATTATATAAGGCAACCCTAGTGGCCAGAAACCTCCTGATTCATACGTATCTTCATTTTTGAAAAATTGTGGAAGGGGCGGCATATTGTTTTCTGCACCAGGGGGACAAGTGGTCTAGCTCCAGCCCTGATACCCACCCTCTTACCCAAAGGCTGGCCCAGAGCACAAATTGGTCCTTCTCCTTGTTTTACATGTTTTGCATTTCCGTTTTAAGGGTCTGCATTCCAAATGTTCAATGCACAAAATCGTGTGTCTCAAGTTTAAAGGTGATGTTGAAATTGGTATGAAATGGTATGATGAAATTGGTACTTGAGAAATGTAGTCGATTCTGCCATGTTCCTTTCGTTGAAGTTTTTGCCCTTTGTCGCTACAGTAGTGGCCGAAATTGTGGAAACCTTTTGGAAATATTGTATTTTTTGAGGTTTGTGGCTCATAACAGGACTTTTTTTTTTTTTTGGTGTAATACCGTTAAATTTTATATCAGTGGAAAGATAATTTCATCAAGAATGTAATGCAATGACTTTTATGAAGGGTTTTGTATTAGAACAGCAGTTATAAAGAAGAAAAGTGAAACACATAGGGAAAAAAATGAGATATACAAAAATTCTCACCATGTCAGTTAATACTTAGTTGGGAACCTTCAGCATTAATTACGGCCTTACAACGCCTTTCCATGGAGTGAACCTAGTTTTTTAGTTCTGCTGCTGTTATAATGTGAAACCAAGATTGAATTATTGCTTCTATTAATTGGGTTTTATTGCTGGATTGCTTCTGACTAACAAGTTTCTTTAGTCGGCTCTATAGATTTTCGATTGGTTAAGGTCTGGGCTATTCCCAGGCCATTCCAGCAGAGGAATATGATTATCTTGAAATCACTTTTTGCACAGAGCGGCAGCGTGACATGGAGCTGAATCCTGTTGAAATATAAATGCTTCATTATCTTGGAAAAGATCATGTGCGGAAGGCTTCAGTTTGGGCTCAAGTATTTCATTAATGTATTTTTGGCCATTTATATGCCCATTAATCACGCAAATTCTGTCCACACCTTTTGATGTACAACTCCAGATCATAACACTAAGTGGGTGTTTCACGGTACATGTAATGCAATCAGGATGCAAATCTTCTCCGATTCTTCTCTTTACATATTTTATGTCATCACTACCAAACAGGGAGATTTTGGTCTCATCACTCCAAATAACACTGTCACATTGTTCCGCTGTCCAGTTAACATGGGGTTTTAGCCCAGTTTAATCTTTTCAACCTTTGTTTGAGAGATAAAAATGGCTTTTTTCGTGGAATTCTAGCTTTTAGACCAAATTCCTGCAGTCTGCGCTGAACAGTTCTTGCACTCAACTTCACATTCCATTGTGCCATTTCATCTTGTACACACCCAGTTGATTTTCTTCTGTCACCGAGGCACAGTCTCTTAATCTTCTATCATCACTTTCTGTTGTGCACCTTTTCCTGCCTTTACCAGTTTAGTTTTGTCGTAACCAAGTATCCTTATACCTCTTCAAAAATTTAGAAATGCCACCTTTGGTTAAGTTTCCATCAATTTTTCTTCTAATTTCTTCATAACTCAAGCCTTGTTCACTTAATAGTACTATTTCACATCACTTTCTGTGTGACCAGTCAACTCTGTGTGCCATTTCTTTAATTTTATTACATTTTACAAGCTCACTAAATGAAATAACACACACACACACAAAACTTGATAGCAATCACGTAACACACTGACATTAAATGAACAAGTCTTCATAACTGAAGACTTGTTCACTTAATAGTACTATTTCACATCACTTTCTGTGTGACCAGTCAACTCTTTGCACCATTTCTTTAATTTTATTACATTTTACAAGCTCACTAAATGAAAGAACACACACACACACACACACACACACACACACACAAAAAAAAAAAAAACTTGATAGCAATCACGTAACACACTGACATTAAGTGAACAAGTCTTCATAACTGAAGACTTGTTCACTTAATAGTACTATTTCACATCACTTTCTGTGTGACCAGTCAACTCTTTGCGCCATTTCTTTAATTTTATTACATTTTACAAGCTCACTAAATGAAAGAACACACACACACACACACACACACACACACACAAAAAACTTGATAGCAGTCACGTAACACACTGACATTAAGTGAACAAGTCTTCATAACTGAAGACTTGTTCACTTAATAGTACTATTTCACATCACTTTCTGTGTGACCAGTCAACTCTTTGCACCATTTCTTTAATTTTATTACATTTTACAAGCTCACTAAATGAAAGAACACACACACACACACAAAAACTTGATAGCAATCACGTAACTCACTGACAAATGTCCTCCTCTCAGCTCCAGTACATGACATCAATAGCTGAATCCTACTGCGACCTGATTGGTCTCATTGCCAAAACAAGATGACACCTGATTGGCTCTCTAAACTCTCATGCTCATTGGCTACATTGAAATGAAGGAAAGCTACTTCATATTAACCTAAGCAAGTTGTGCTTCCTTTTTCTGGTTATTGGGCTATAACTTTTCATAGAATATATATAATTGAACAAACTTTGTTGCATTACATTCTTGAGGAAATTATCGTTCCATTGATATATAATTTTATGGTATTACTCTGAAAAAATTAGTGTTATGAGCCATCAAATGTCAAAAATATGCTTTTCCCGAAAGGTTTCCACAATTTTGGCCACTACCGTAGACACCAGAGGATAGTTCCATCAGTGGCATGCATCCTGTCACTGGACATAAACAGCATTTGGAGCAAAACCACATATGCTTGAACTCCATAAGTGTTTCGTCCTGGCGTTGTAGATTTCAGATCCACAACACAGCAATGCTGCGCCTACTTCTTGAAGAAGCGTATCAACCACAGAGAAGAGAGGTACAGAGTGTGCACTCTAGAAGATCGTAAAGGAAATTCTCCACTTTGTCCGATGGCAACAGCATAATGTTAAACTCACATAGACGTTGGCGGCCCCACGGCCTGTTAATGAGAACTAAAAGTGACGTCACAACTACGCTCCTCCCACTTGTTTACAAATGTCTCTCTCGACTTTCTCTCCCTGCGAGAGCCGCCATTTCCTTACTTCCCGAGTTGGTTATCACTGTAGCGTGATTGACCGAGGAATTTTGCGGTAGGTGTAACGGAATTAGGCGTATATTCTTAATCGTAAGAACAGCACTTTGCAGTCGGGAATTATACTGAGAAATAAAGTACTAACTCTGACTTGAAAGAAACTAATAAATCTGTAGCAGCTTTCGTTCTCAAAATGTCGACCTTCGTCAACGCAACATACTACTGCCGGAATTTGAAAATAAACAACGGAAAAATATCAAAGCAATGGAAAATAAAAAGTAACAAACTGACATAATTGTATCACGAATCAAACATCTGCCCGAAGGATCAAATTTTTTTTTTTTTTTTTTTGATTGAGGTTTAACGACCACCGTGAGCTATAAGCAGTCGCCCGTCCCTAATTTAGGGTCACTGGTTCCAGGGAAGGGAGAGAGCCATTGCCGTAAGACAAACACAACATCCATGCCTGACCGGGATTCGAACCCGGACCCCTTATGGACGAATGATCATAGGCCAGCGCCTTAGACCACTGCGCCACCGGGGCGGCAAGGATCAAATGGAATTACGAAAAACAAAATACAGTAAGGGCTCTACTCTGATATAAATTTTACTTATATCGATTTTTAACAGTTAAAAAATAGACAAAGATTTCCTACATATAAAAGATGAAATAATTATCCGCCGAAAATAACTTCTACGAAATAACGAAAAGCGTTGTTATAATCACAGAATCACACAGTGGTAACGGTAGTAATAACAAGCAAAGTAACCAATTTCGAATTATGAGCGTTACAGTAGGGGCGTTACGTCAGAGAGCACGTGGGGTTTAGTTCCATAAAGCGCCGACGGTGCTCTGCTATCGTTCCTTTTCCCCGCCCACCAATTTCCATAACTCTGGCTTGTGCACGCTCTGTCTCTCCATTCTCTGTGGTATCAACCTTTGTGGTACGAAATGACCATGTTAACTACTCCGAAGTCAAAAACCTTAACTCTCTTTACTGAAAGCCTGCAAATCTTTGTCCATCAGCAACAGCGTTGCAATGATGATTTCCCATGTGTCGTGCCAAACCCATGGAAATATTTACTTCAGTGTGACTTACCAGATATTGACATTAATTGATAACAAATGCCATCACATTGTTATGAATTGATTTATGCTGATTCACCAATAGTGTGCATACCCTTTATGACAATATATGTCATATCCCTCCTTTAGATGTATTTAACCCACTGCTCACATAATACACTGCTGGACAATTGCTAAGGACGGATCATAAACGGCTATATAGCGCATAAAAAAGTAAGTGTGGTTGGATGCCAAGTGAAATAAAATAATGTCAGAATGCCAGGACATTACAAGAAAGACAATTTATTGTGCTCTGAAATCCAGAAGGCTTTGGAACGTGTTCAAGGGACAAACAGGCCATTTTGTGCAGAATATGTAAACGTGAAAAAAATGCAATTACTGTCCGCAGGCGTTCCGGCGTAAGATGTCAATACGGGATATGGCCACCATGGAGGGCGATGCAAGATTCCACACGTCGTGTCATGCTTTGCACAACATTATCAAGCAGCTGTTGGGGTAATTTATCCCATTCCTCTGTCAGTGCACGGATGAGGGTGTCCTTGTTTATTGGAGGGCATTGGCGACCAGCAAGACTCCTCCCCAAAGCATCCCACACATTTTCAATGGGATTCAGATCTGGAGAACGTGCTGGCCATACGAGGCGTTGAACATCCTCGCTCTCAAGACACTCCTGGACAGCCACTGTTCGATGACATGTTGCGTTGTCGTCCATGAAAATGAATCTATCACCGACAGCACCACGGAACATGCGAACATGAGGTAGCAGAACATCATTAATGTATCGTTGGCCAGTCATAGTCCCAGTTGGAAGCACATAGAGGAACGTACGGCCATTGATCATGATGCCAGCCCATACCATGACACTACATGTCGGATATCGGTCCCTTTCCTGTATGTTTGCTGGACAATATGCAGTACCACTATCACGCCAGATCAGTTGTCGTCGACAATCAGACGATAGACTGTATCTACTCTCATCTGAGAAGAGGACAGCAGACCAGTCGTTATCAGTCCAATTGCGATGTTGATGGCACCATTGCAAACGGGCGGTACGGTGACATCTGGACAATGGGATGCACACAACAGGACGGCGGGCGTATAGTCCTCCTTCATGCAAACGTCTGGCGACAGTTTTTCGGGAGATCCGCTTGCCAGTAGCAGCCATAAACTGATTTGCTACCTCACTAGCTGTGCTGCGCCGGTGTCTTTTTGTTGATAGCACTATGTACCGATCTTCTGCAGGTGTCGTACTGCGAACACGACCTCCCCCGTGACATTTGCTACACTCTCCATTTGTTTGAAATGATTTCCAAAGCCTTGAAACAACACTGTGGCTGACGTCGAACTCCCTGGCAACATCTGTTATTTTTCGCCCTACTTCAATCTTGCCAATAATACGGCCATGCGTAAAATCATCTAGGTGATGTCGGGAAGACATACTGAAAATTGCAAGTTCGTCAGTTGATTCTTTCCCTTTCAACTTTGCGTTTGAACAACAACGGTCAATACGCGTCAAATCCTTTATATCTCTTATCAGTGCTATGACGTCACGAACAAGTTCGGCGATCCAAAATTTGCATACGCACAAACACGTCTTACTGTATCCCGCACTTATGCTAATTTCCATATTTTCCTGCCTTCCATTTTATGGTTGCTAAATTGTCATCCGTCCTTAGCAATTGTCCGGCAGTGTATGACCGACTTCTAATGAAGAGTTCGATGTAGACTCAAAAGTTCTTGTGTACTTTTAACTTATATGTAAAATTTTTAACTAAGGTGCTTTTACATTAAAGTGTTTTTACCTTGTAATATCGTGTTGAGACGGCAGTAATTCACCCAATCTAAAATGACATATGGTTCCAATTTTTGGACCTAGAGCATAAGATAATTAAAGAAGCGATGTTCTTCTGTCCTTGGCACTCTGTAGCAATTATATAACTTCCTGTGATTAGCAGGGAAATGGAACATGACATGCGATGACAGTCTTTTTCTTGTAGTAGGAAATTCTGTTCCAAACTTAATTTTTAAATTTAGTTGCATGGTCCAGGCCCATAATTTACATGCCCCAGGCATCTTGGGAGTAGTGTTTGTCAAACCCTATACCAGAAATAATTATTTAAACAGTGAAACAGAGTGAAGTGCCAAAATGGGCACACCTTTGTACAATTAGAATGATTTGTGTAATTAAGTTCTTGTTAAGTTTTGCAACCCCTTTAAAGTTATCCTTTTTCCTCTTAGAGTTTTGACAAATATTTCCTATGGGATTATGCACTGAAGTGCCAACAAAACTGGTATTCCTCTTTAATTTCCGCATTGGTCCTCATGATCGAATAACAGTAAGCAGCCCGACAGGGCATGGATTCTACGAGCTCTCTGTAGTACTATGGAGACTGTGCACTGCATGCTTCCTGAAGAGCATCTCACAATTTCATAGTACACTATCTACCAACAAGTAATTGGACACCTGTGATAGCAAAGCAAAAACGAAGTTTATTCACCTTCAATAGTTGGTGAAGCCTCCATGAGCAGCGATTACAGCTGCGACCCTCCGGGACATACTCTCAACCAGGCGTTGTACGACGGCTAGCGGTATTTTCTTCCACTCGGCTTGGAGAAGACAGGTCAGTTCCTTCACTGATTTCGGACGGTGGGGGCACCCCTTAAGTCGACGTTCCAACTCGTCCCAGAGGTGCTCGATAGGGTTAAAGTCCAGGCTCTGCGCAGGCCAGTTCATTCGATCCCCATTGTCCCCATACCAAGACATGGTGGACCTCGCAACATGACAGGTGGCATTGTCATCCTGAAAGTAACATGGGTCCACCCCGTAAAACTGCCACAACGTAGGAAGCGCATGGTCATCCAAAATGGTGCAGTAGGTCTCAGCGTTGAGTCTACCAGGAATTGCGACCAAGGGTCCCGTGCCATACCAGGAGAAACACCCCCATAGGATAATTCCACCGCCGCCGAACTTCACAGTTGGCACAATACATTCCGGCAGGAGGCGTTCTCCAGGCAGACACCAAACCCAGACCCTGCCATCCGAACGGTAGAGGGTGAACCTTGATTAGTCGCTCCAGAGAACCTGTTTCCACTGTTCAACGGTCCACTGTCAACGTTCTTTGCACCACGTCAGCCGAGCAGCGCTATTGGACTTGGTGATCAAAGGCTTGTGGGCGGCAGCACGTCCATGATAACCGAGCAGATGGGCTTCCTTACGGATGGTATTCATCGAAAGAACACTCCCGGATGCCTGTTGAAACTCCTCGCAGATGTGGCCCTTCGATTTGGTGCGGTTCTTCCGAATTTCTCTGACCAGCACCCGTCGGTCTCTAACTCCCAGTTTGTGGGTCTGCCGGGTCGGGGCACATTCCGACAGTCACCTCTCATCTTCCACTTGCCAAATCACGTAGGCCACTGTTGATTTTGGGAACTTCAACTCGCTGGATATGTCACGTATGGATCGGCCATTTCTGTGATACCCGATGATTACACCTTTCTCGAAATCAGAGAGCTCCGAACTGCGTGGCATCTTGCATGCCACTGGTTGCGCTGTTGTTTCCCGCACGATATTTAACGGCGGTGGCCGTGACGTGTATCAGTACCGCAGATATCATCAATTGCAGAGGTGTCCAATTAGTTGTTGGTAGATAGTGTATTTGCCAGTGGTGGAGGATTCTTGGCAATGATGGCATGTTGAACAGCATCCCAATTATGTGTTCAATGACGTTTCAATCCGGTGAACAAAGAGGTCAAGTCACGATGTGAACCTCCATGGAATGTTCCTCCAGCTGTAAATAGGTGACTGTGGGTATGTGTGGTGGTGCATTGTCATGTTGAAAGAGATAAAACCCGTCGGAGTGGTTGTGTGACATGAATGGATGCAAATAATCCCCAAGGATGGTTACGTAGTGACGTGAAATTTTATATATAAGTGCGTGTCTCTGAGGGTCCGTACGGCATTATGGCTTGAGAATGAGCTCCAGTGGGAACTTGAAAGATTTTGCCTTTTTTAACTTATCTTTTATTTGTACTTTGTGACTTGACTGTAACAAACCTACTGCCAATGACCCAGGTGGAAAGATTTTGCCTTTTTTAACTTATCTTTTATTTGTTTGCCTTTTTTAACTTATCTTTTATTTGTACTTTGTGACTTGACTGTAACAAACGTACTGCCAATGACAGGTGGAAAGATTTTGCCTTTTTTAACTTAGCTTTTATTTGTACTTTGTGACTTGACTGTAACAAGCCTACTGCCAATGACCCAGGTGGAAAGATTTTGCCTTTTTTAACTTATCATCTTTTATTTGTACTTTGTGACTTGACTGTAACAAACCTACTGCCAATGACCCAGGTGGAAAGATTTTGCCTTTTTTAACTTATCATCTTTTATTTGTACTTTGTGACTTGACTGTAACAAACCTACTGCCAATGACCCAGGTGGAAAGATTTTGCCTTTTTTAACTTATCATCTTTTATTTGTACTTTGTGACTTGACTGTAACAAACCTACTGCCAATGACCCAGGTGGAAAGATTTTGCCTTTTTTAACTTATCATCTTTTATTTGTACTTTGTGACTTGACTGTTACAAACCTACTGCCAATGACCCAGGTGGAAAGATTTTGCCTTTTTTAACTTATCTTTTATTTGTACTTTGTGACTTGACTGTAACAAACCTACTGCCAATGACCCAGGTGCACATAATGGAGGTGTTTTTAATAGTGTGAAACAGTTGTGATTTTAAATGTAATATCGTTTTCAAAGCACGAAAAAAAAAAGAGATTTTAGCTTACATCACACTACATTCAAAATCACCTAAATCCTGATAAGCTGCCATCTGTACTGCAAATGCTACTACTTGAGTTTGCAGAGATATCTACCTCTGTATATTATGTTTGCAGGCGATACTATTTACCACATGGGTGTGGTGGCGGCATGTGATGGAAATGGTAGCACCCTTCTCAGTTTTTGGCACCTCAGTGTACATGTATTTATCTTGTGTTGATATAAATCATTGAATTGGTAAGCTATTCTAATTTTATAATGGTGGTGGTGGTTTGTCTTTATGTTATCTATCACATGCTGTATTTATTTATTCATTTATTTACTTATAGGCGACATTCACGGACAATACACCGATCTTCTCCGCCTTTTCGAATATGGAGGTTTCCCACCTGAGGCTAATTACCTATTCTTGGGTGACTACGTGGACAGAGGAAAGCAATCTCTAGAAACCATATGCTTGTTATTGGCTTACAAAATAAAATATCCTGAAAATTTTTTCTTGTTGAGGGGAAATCATGAGTGTGCTAGTATTAATCGAATATATGGCTTCTATGATGAATGTAAGTAGCTGGGTTTTTTTTTGTTAAGTATTTAGATGGTAATCCGCAACTTACTTTCATGCTTATCTGAAAACTGTTGTTGTGCATTGATATCCTTAGCCGTTCACAAAATATTTTGGTATTAGATATGCACTGCATTATAATTTATATTTATTTATAATGAACTTATTTTCTTAACATTTCCCTGAACACCAAATCAGAGTACAGAGGTCATCGCCCTTTCCACGTTTATAAGCGAGTCACGGAAAAAAATTCTCATTGGCCGCCACCGGGAGTCGAACCCGGGGTCTTCCAGTTACGCGCCGGATAGGCTTCCGCCGCACCACAGCGGCCTCGAATTCCTCCAGACTCACACACGCTAACTGCCAAGCCAATTTGGCAGGTTGTTTCTTGGAGCCCCGCACAATACTGGGGATTCACCAAAGATGGTAAGCAGCAACTGAAGAAATAATTAGAAGGCGAATGAATAATTAATACAGACATTTAACGTGGACCAGGAACATCAAACAGAGGTAATCGCTCTTTCCGCGTTCATAAGTGAGTCACGGAAAAATTCTCATTGGCCGCCACCGGGAGTCGAACCCAGGGTCTTCCAGTTACGCGCCGGATATGCTTCTGCTACACCACAGCGGCCTCATATTCATCCAGACTCACACACGCTAACTGCCAAGCCAAGTTGGCAGGTTGCTTCTTGGAGCCCCGCACAATGCTGGGGATTCACCAAAGATGGTAAGCAGCAACTGAAGAAATAATTAGAAGGCGAATGAATAATTAATACAGACATTTGACGTGGACCAGGAACATCAAACAGAGGTCATCGCTCTTTCCACGTTTATAAGTGAGTCATGGAAAAATTCTCATTGGCCGCCACCTGGAATCGAACTCAGGGTCTTCCAGTTACGCGCCGGATATGCTTCCACCGCACCACAGCGGCCTCAAATTCCTCCAGACTCGCTCACGCTAACTGCCAAGCCAATTTGGCAGGTTGCTTCTTGGAGCCCCGCACAATGCTGGGGATTTGCCAAAGATGGTAAGCAGCAAATGAACAAATAATTAGAAAGCGAATGAATAATTAATACAGACACTTGACGTGGACTAGGAACATCAAACAGAGGTCACTGCTCTTTCCACGTTTATAAGTGAGTCATGGAAAAATTCTCATTGGACGCCACCGGGAATCGAACCCAGTGTCTCCCAGTTATGCGCCGGATATGCTTGCACTGCACCACAGCGTCAATGGAACAATATTCATCAATGGAACAATATAAAAAAGAAGAAATTGAATATATTGAAAAAATTGCACATGATTTTGGTTACCCTAAACAGGTGTTAAAGAAATGGATTTATGAAGTAACTCAAGCAAATAATAAAGCCAAGATTGATAAAAAACTAGTAAAATATGTTGGGGCAATCCCATATGTTGAAGGTGTTTCAGCTGAAATTAATAAAGTTTGTGGCAAATATGACATGCAGGTAGGAAATCAGGTACTTACTGTAAACAATTTAGTAATAAAAAATGAAAAAATCAGCCAATTGGATAGAGCAGGAATATATGAAATCCCTATAAATCAGCAACCACCTTTGTCATATATAGGCAGCACCAAGAATAAATTAAAGTATAGATTGAACCAGCATATAAGTAATTGGAATAAAAAGAAGCTAAGACTGTCTGGAAAATCAACAATGTCCAAGGTTGTTTGAGGATATTAAAATTATTAAGAGCTGTAAAACTGAAAGGCAGTTGAGAATTGCAGAGTCAGTGTTAATTGAAAAAAAAAAAACAGATCAAGATTATGCAACATTAATGAGCCTAGCAACTTAAATGAACAATGGAAGGCCTTAATAAAAATTGAGTCACCCCGGTGGCGCAGTGGTCTAAGCGATGGCCTCTGATCATTCGTCCGTAAGGGGTCCGGGTTCGAATCCCGGTGAGGCATGGATGTTGTGTTTGTCTTACGGCACTGGCTCTCTCCGATCCCTGGAACCAGTGACCCTAAATTAGGGACGGGCTACTGCTTATAGCCCATTGAGTTGCTCACGGTGGTAGTTAAACCTCCAATCAAAAAAATAAAAAAATTGAACAACAGCTTAAAGGGAAAAAAAGAAAAGAGAGCAGCAGTGACAATAGATGGCGCCAGAGACACAAAGATGCAGAGATTGCGACTGGAGCCCGAGCCTCGATAGCTCTGCTCACTTGAGCTGTGGTGGGCGGGTGAGACACACCTGCCTCCTGTGTATGACGGGCTGAATGAGCGTGACACTTGCAGTAGGGTTAGCACTGGGTTTGAAACGGATGGAGCATTTTGTTAGTCACAGTTGACAAAGGTTTAACTGCCTAGGAATGTAAATAGTGTAATCGTGTACATAGTTTTTAACTGAATGTATGAATGAGTGGTATGGTGTGTTTTTGTTGTGTGGTTTTTATGGAGATGACGAGCTATGGTTACATATCATATGGCAGAGGGAAACTGGCGTTGTTTGTCTAGTAAATAAAAAAAAAAAAAAAAAAAGGAAAATACGATGTTTCAGCCCCGGAAGAATGAATTATAAGCAAGGTGTCTTTAAACCTTTGAAAGCCATCAACATTACATGACGATAATTGACGTGCTTTGAAGTGTTATAGGATGAAAGTGACCATGATCTTTAGGGTAAGTGATTGTTTTAGATGTTTCTGGCCTGGATTTTTATCAAGGCTTGTTCTCAGTTATTAGAAACTATATCATAGTCTTTGTTTGCACAGAAAGTATTTCAATTTTGTTGCCAGAGAAAGTTCTTTTGCATTTTCAGATGTTTCTGGTGTGTAGATCTTTATCAAGGCCTGTTCTCAGTGATTAGAAACTGTATCAAATGTTTTATTTACCCAGAAGGAATTTAAATTTTGTTGCCAGGTTCCTTCATATATTATGGCCAGTTCTTAAATTAGGATCTTTTCATTATGTATTTTGTAAGCCTACTATTTTTGAATTAAGTTGTGAGAAGTGCTATTTATAAGTCAGGGCTGTTTGTGTTCCGGGTTTGGGCGATCTTTTGTACCCGGAATTCCAGATGTTTAGCTTTGAAGACATTTTTAAGACTGTTAAATTTTGAGTTCTAATAAGCGACAAAGCAAAAAAAAAAAAAAAAAAAAAAAAAATTAAAACGATTCATGGCAAAAGTATTTACTAAAAAAAATTGCTTTTCACCAATGAATTAATGTGATAATAATATTGTCTTCCTCGCCGATGCAGCCGACTCGACTTTGACGCCTGAAGTCTCGACATGAAGCCGGCAGTTCGTGCTGTGGTTGTCTGTTCTGTGGGAAGGGCGTGCGCGTAAATTCTCCATCATTTGATCTGCGCTTCTGCTCCTCGATGCAAAAAAAAACAAAACGGTTTTTCGCTCTGGTGAGTGATGTGGGATTGGAACTTGGAGATTGCGGGGGAAACGAGTTAAAGCAAATGAAGTATGTCACTAACGCATCTGCACCTATACGCGGGAGCAGCCTGCCTGCCTCATTGTATTAGTAAGTCAGTGACGGAGGTGTCTTTGTTTCCCTGATGAAACATTTGTGGTTTTTTTGTTTAGTCAAAAGTAGTGTGTGTGTGTGTGTGTGTGTGTGAGTGAGTGAGTGAGTGAGTGAGTGAGTGAGTGAGTGAGTGAGTGAGAATGCTTTTAGGGATTTGAAAGTTTACACAATTTCAGTTTAAGCTAGGTTCGTCATCAACGATGGAGTTTTTAACCAAAACTGACGATCCCAAGACATTAGAGACCTCAGTCAAAAATAAATTTCGGTGGGATTGGCTTGAAAAAAAGATGCCCAGAAGGAGAAAGCTGGGATATGGTGTCGGAAAATTGATACAGCTGGGTCATGTTTCTGCATATATATAAATGGAGTACGTGCTACAGTTCTGCCTCCAATTATAACGGCTACTTGTAATAAATAGTAAAGGTTCTTCTTCCTCTTCGGTACACAAACAAGACGCTGCAAATAAAGGATGTTGTAAACGTAAGCGTCAGCCTGATAGCGTCTCTCCTAAAAAACAAATGAAGATAGCACAATTTTTTAAGAAATAGTGTTATTTTATTAGTAAATATAACTTTAGATTAACACCACACCAGACTGATATGTTTTTTTATTAATAAATGGATAAACATCCAATTTGCTAAATATACTGTTATTTTATTTGTAAATAGAACTTTAGATCAATACCACCTGACTGAAACTGAACGACTAAAATTTCCGTTAAAAAAAAAAAAATCAATATCCAATGAAAAAAAGGAGTTGCCCTTCTACTAACATAAAAACTTGACTGCAGATTTTTTTGTTTTATTTATTTGCCAAATGGGTAATTTTACAATTGGAAAAAAGGCAAAACTTTTTTAAAAGGTATGTTACGTGTCTAATTGGTTTATTTTATACAAATGCAAAATTTTCATTAACATTCTTAGTGTGGTATATGTTAAAGACAATATCATGTAGGTGTCAAAATCAAAGTTACTTAAATTTCACTGAAGGAATTCATTTTTTTAGCAAAAAATTAATACTGCAAGCTCAACGCCAAAATAATTAACTGTTGTGAGCAAAAGGTATAGGTAGGTAGTAAGTACTTCCCAAAGTGAAACCGTTTTATCTTTCAAAGTGTCGGTAACAGCTTTGCTCATAAGTATAATAATTAGAGGTACTAATAGTAACGGAAGTAAATTTGTTGTGCGGGGAGTTACCCACACATGTTCATTTGTGTCTCGAGTTTGTGCATTTGCACCGTTAGGAGATGCCAATGATTTCAGGGTTCCGTGCCTTGCCTTCCAAACAGTTTTGTAGGTTCATTAATGGAACTGTTTCTGGATGCAGAAACTTTCTTTAATTACTCTCTTATTTTTATGTGGTTCATAGTCCAATATTTCTAATTTTATGTCACAAAGGTTCACATTTGCATAGTTAATTTGCCAATACTGTATTTTGATCTCTGTTTTTAATAGCTATTTCATGTTCCTTAATTCTGAGTTCTCATAAAAATAAGATGCTAATTAAAGAAAGTTTCTACATCCAGAAAAACTGGTTCCACTAATGAACCTATGAAACTTATAAATAGTTAAGTTTGTTTCATTAGTGTCCTTGTTTGCTGTAATGTAGTGTGTATAGGTGCAAACTGGAATTTTAATTTTAGCTAAGTGGCCAGTGGCTGGTAAGTCCTAAAAAGTTAGTGGCCAAAAAAAAAAAAAACTGGCTGGTAAATTAACAAATCTTAGTGTCCAAAAAAGAAGTCTCCAGCATAAAAAAAGGGGTGGTGGTGGTAATGGGGACTTTAATGTCATCATCATTGTCAACCATTATCAATCCACTGCTGGACGAAGGTCTCCCCAAGTTTCCTCCACAACGGTCTGTCTTGTGCCAGTCTCCTCCATGTCACTCCCGCATACTTTCGAATTTCGTCCATCCATCTCCCACGTGGTCTTCTTCTGGGTCTTTTCCTGTCCCTTGGAATCCAATCTAAAATTTCGGCTGTCCATCGATGGTCTGTCCTTCTGACAGTATGTCCAGCCCATTGCCATTTCAGGGATTTAACTCTGATCATGATGTCTTCCACTCTTGTCATTTTTCGGATTCAGGAGTTCCTCTTCTTATCTCTGCTGGTTATACCAAGCATGCACCTCTCCAGGCTGCTTTGAGTTGTCTGCAGCCTTTGTATGTCTCTTTTAGTTAAGGTCCACGTCTCTGCACCATACGTAAGCACTGGAAGGATGCATTGATCAAACACTTTTCTTTTAAGACATAATGGCATATTGCTCTTGAAAATTATGCTGTTTCTTCCAAAAGCTCTCCAGGCAAGTTTTGTACGCCGATTAATTTCTTCACCAATGTGACCCTCACTTGATATCTGCTGTCCAAGATAAACGTACGTGTCTGTTATCTCCAGCTTTTCTCCATCAATCGATAAATCTTCATTTCTTGTAAAGGCATTGAACATCACTTTTGTCTTCTGAAAGTTCATTTTTAATCCCACTTCTTTACTCTTGTCAGCAAGTTCTTGGATCATACTCTGCAGCTCTGATGGGGTAGTTGCAAAAAATGATTATGTCATCAGCAAAACGAAGGTGGGTTAGACAATCTCCGTTAATCTTTATCCTTTTGTTTTCCGAGTTCAGTGATTGAAAGACATTTTCCAATGTGGCATTAAAGAGCTTCGGAGATATAGTGTCACCTTGTCTCATTCCTTTTCCAATTTAAGTTTGTTTCATTAGTGTCCTAATGTAACTGCTATTATTACATGGTTGGCTTTATCTATTACATATATTTATTATTACATCATGGCTTTATGTAATGTAACTGCTATTATTTACATGGATGGTTTTATCTGAACATAAAAGAAGCCATATATTCATACAGCATTGCAAGTGTCAAATGTTATCTAGCTGCAAATGTCAAATGTCATCTACATAACATCATATATTCATACAGTATTGCAAATGTCAAATGTCATCTAGCTGCTTAATTATTCACGTGCCATTTAGACATAACATCATATATTCATACAGCATTGCAAATGTCATCTAGCTGCAAATGTCAAATGTCATCTACATAACATCATATATTCATACAGCATTTCAAATGTCATCTAGCTGCTTAATTATTCACGTGCTATTCAGACAATCAATATTTTGAGGTTACTCACCTTTATTCCCTAAATCTTTTAGAAGGTTTTCGTCTCTTCACATTTCCAACACGTATTTTTCTTATTTACATCGTGGTTCTAGGCCGAAAAAAAAAAAAATCTTTTTCAACTCACGCAAACTTCACTCCCTTTCCTTCTTTTTTTCCCTATGACCAAATTCAGATTCAAAATAATTCACCACAAATATACACAATTGAACTCCCTAAAACACATTAATCTAATTAAAACTTCAATCAATAAAAACCTATTTGCACATTGTATATGCCAGAAATGTGTAAATAGGTTTTTATTGATTGAAGTTTTAATTAGATTGAAGTGTTTTAGGGAGTTCAATTGTGTATATTTGTGGTAGATTATTTTGAATCTGAATTTGGTCATAGGTAAAAGAAGGGAAGGAAGAGAAGTTTGCATGAGTTGAAATATATATATATATATTTTTATTGCGGCCTCGAACCACGATGTAAATAAGAAAAATACGTGTTGGAAATGTGTAGAGACGGAAACCTCCTAAAGATTTAGGGAATAAAGGTGAGTAACCTCAAAATATAGATAAAAGAAGACATTCACTGCACAAAATAAAAAACCATTTGTAAATCTTTTTTTCCTCTGGGTTTACTAATTCCCAAAACTTTGATAGTATCGGTGGAAATATACCATGTATTAGTGAAAACCTTCACGTTTTTGCTAATAAGCCAATGAATTCGTATTTTGCCGTCTGCAGCAGTAAATGGGCACATCGGTGGGCAAAATTGCTGCTCAATATAACGGTGATTACTCACCAATTCAAATCGAGTAACCAATAATATCTGTTAAAACGCTCAAAGTATCGGTGCAAACATTGATGTTTTTTTTTTATGTATCGGTTCCTGTAGCTTCGAGGAAAAGAACTCGATTTCGTCGATGAAACATCTACCAAAACAGTCAATTGACGACATAAAAATATGATTTTCCCTTCCTCTTTGCAAGAATGCAACAAAAAGAAATTCATTTACTTTACGCAGAAAATATTCTTTACCAGTTTCAAACATCGGTAATGAAACCTCGATGTTTTTTCGATGTATCGGCTTCAACATCGAGATTTAAGCCCCTTTTAGTGCTACATGTAAGTGTGTGTGTGTGCCAGAAATGCTAAGCCATTTTCTTAGAACGTGAAATAATTTTTTGAAATAGATATTGCAAATTCTAAACGAATTTTTAGACTTCTTTCTTCTGAAAAAAGAAAACGAGGTAATATACTGATGACTCCCTTAATTTTGAATATACCCTTACAGATTGATGTTATTCTAAAGTGATTCAAAATCATCACCATCACCTGGCAAACTTTCACTTGCACTACAACTAGCCAATTCAAGATTTCCTTACAGGCTGATGTTATCCTAAGGTGATTCAAAATGCATGTCTGTAAATACTGAGGAACAAGCTGTCAATAAAGTTCATTAAAATAATTCTTGAACTTGTGATCACACGCGTAAGTTACGTTGAAAAATTAAGAGCGGGACGTTTCGGTAGTGACTTCTACCTTCATCAGCCATGGTAGAAGTCGCTACCGAAACGTCCCGCTCTTAATTTTTCAACGTAACTTACGCGTGTGATCACAAGTTCAAGAATTCTTTTAATGATTTTTTGTGTTGCGTGTTTTCCTGCCAATTCTTCTCACTATGAATAAAGTTCATTCTCAGCTACCACAGGAATTTAGAAAAAGATGTGGGGGATTCGTAATTCGCTGAGTTTTGCAATTGTGTCTGTTTGTTTGGGAAAAAAAGAAATGAATAATGTGAGTTCTGGTAATAAACACATTTCGTTCTTTGTCTGCTGACTTAGCAAGAAGTGACTTAAAAATTGGGGGACTCCTGCATTTTAGGGAAATTAAAACATAAAATGTTCTGATGTCATTGTTGTCTCATGGAGAACTCTTTAAGGGGATTTCCAAGAGTCAGTGAGAACCCCTGCATGTAGGCAACACCTTCTCCCTTGGCTTTGTCAGTAATTTGTTTTTCCTAGTCAGTTCTCCCCATAATTGCATAACAGGCAAGAAATTAACACGCATTTTTGCTGTCTGTAATGCTGCATTTGATTCCTCGTTTCAATCGTGAGGAGTTTTGATATTGGCTAAAATTCTCTGTAAATGTGTGCATAATTTTCGACTTTTCGAATTTCATAGTGTTTGAAACCCTGACATATGAATGTTCCTGTGTGTGAATGAACATGTGAAATGTTTTAATTATTGGAGCTTTCAAATATGAACAGAGTTCCCATAATCCTTACAAATCCTGAAAAGTCCTTAAAAAGTACTTAATTTTTTTTTTTTCAGGGTGCTTAAAAGTCCTTAATTTTTGCCAGAAATTCTCCAAAGTGCTTTAAAAAAGTACTTTTTTTTTTTTTTTTTTTTTTTTACCCCTAATTGCCTGCATGAAATGCAGAAGTTACAATGTAGTGTGTACAACTTCTGCTGCTTGAAATACTATTAAAAAGCACCAATCACTTACCCTAAAGATCATGGTAATTTCTATCGACAACACACTTCCAGCACATCAATTATCGTAATGTTGTTGGCCTTCAAAGGTTTACAAACATCTTGCTTACGATTCCTTCTTCCGGGGATGAAACATCGTATTTTTTTTTTTTTATTTTTTTTTAAAGCCATATGAGATGTAACTATAAGCTTGTCAATTCCATAAAAACCACACAAGCATACTACTCATTCATACAGTTCAATTAAAATCTATGTACATATTTACACAACCTTACATTCCTAGGTGGTTAAACCTTTGTCAACTGTGAGTAACAAACTGCTCCTTCTGTTTCAAAACCCCTGCCACTTCCACTGCAAGTGTCACACTCATTCAGCCCCTCACACACAATCCTCTAGCGCTTTCAACAGACTACTGTCGTCATCAGGAGGCAGGTGTGTCTCACCCGCCCACCACAGCTCAAGCGAGCAGAGCCATCGAGGCACGGGCCCCAGTCGCAATCTCTGAATCATTGTGTCTCTGGCGCCATCTATTGCCATTGCTGCTCTTTTTTCTTTTTTCTTTCTAAGCTGTTGTTCAATTTTTATTAGGGCCTTCCATTGTTCGTTTAAGTTGCTAGGCTCATTAATGTTGCATAATCTTGATCTTTTTTTTTTTCAATTAACACCGACTCTGCAATTCTTAACTGCCTTTTGTTTTTACAGCTCTTAATAATTTTAATATCCTCAAACCTTTGACATTGTTGATTTTCGTACAGTATTGGGTTAATGCTGTCCTAGCTTCTTTTTTATTCCAATTATTTATATGCTGGTTCAATCTATACTTAGTATTTCATTTATGAATTGCACGTAAACTATGCGCACTTTGCAGGGTTTTAATACCTGAAAAGTGCAAATCTAATAACTTCTGCTGCTTGTTAGCTATGTTGATTATGAAGCAGTGCGATGTCATCAGAAAGCCCATGGGGGGCAGAGTTCGCCAAAATGCGTAATCACAAGTCTAGGACGCGTCGAAAAGCGTGTTTACGTATCGCAATTTTGCCAACGTGTAAAAATACGAATCGAGAATTTTAAGCTGAACATTTTTTTTTATTTTCAACTTTTTATTCAAATTTTGAATTTCAAGCATGTGATCAGCGATATCCTTCGTTACCTCAGGCCGGATCTCAAGTTGTAGACGATCCATGCCTGGCCGTGGTCTGCTTGGCACGACCGTAGCTATGGCGGCGTGACCCGCCAGCCAGTCAGGGAGACATTGTTCCTTACCTTGACGTCATTGGCTCATCGGGAGCTCAATCGCATCGCGAAATTCTTGTCACTGCTGCTACACTAGCAATTCCGGAGCGCCTTGTGGTCGTGATTTGTAGAGATTGAAACAGCTTTATCAGACACTGTAGTATCATAGCCCACTAGAAAGAACAGGCCCTGAAACAAACGGTCATGTGACCAACTTAGTCTGAATTTTCAGCTTCTCATTTGTAATTATTTATTATATTTTACTTACTGCAAGCAAATGACATTTATAAGTGCTACATATATACACTGCTGGACAATTGCTAAGGACGGATCATAAACGGCTATATAGCGCATAAAAAAGTGTGGTTGGATGCCAAGTGAAATAAAATAATGTCAGAATGCCAGGACATTACAAGAAATACAATTTATTGTGCTCTGAAATCCAGAAGGCTTTGGAACGTGTTCAAGGGACAAACAGGCCATTTTGTGCAGAATACGTAAACGTGAAAAAAAATGCAATTACCGTCCGCAGGCGTTCCGGCGTAAGATGTCAATACGGGATATGGCCACCATGGAGGGCGATGCAAGATTTCACACGTCGTGTCATGCTTTGCACAACATTATCAAGCAGCTGTTGGGGTAATTTATCCCATTCCTCTGTCAGTGCACGGATGAGGGTGTCCTTGTTTATTGGAGGGCATTGGCGACCAGCAAGACTCCTTCCCAAAGCATCCCACACATTTTCAATGGGATTCAGATCTGGAGAACGTGCTGGCCATACGAGGCGTTGAATATCCTCGCTCTCAAGACACTCCTGGACAGCGACTGTTCGATGACACGTTGCGTTGTCGTCCATGAAAATGAATCTATCACCGACAGCACCACGGAACATGCGAACATGAGGTAGCAGAACATCATTAATGTATCGTTGGCCAGTCATAGTCCCAGTTGGAAGCACATAGAGGGGCGTAAGGCCATTGATCATGATGCCAGCCCATACCATGACACTACATGTCGGATATCGGTCCCTTTCCTGTATGTTTGCTGGACAATATGCAGTACCACTATCACGCCAGATCAGTTGTCGTCGACAATCAGACGATAGACTGTATCTACTCTCATCTGAGAAGAGGACAGCAGACCAGTCGTTATCAGTCCAATTGTGATGTTGATGGAACCATTGCAAACGGGCGGTACGTTGACGTCTCGACAATGGGATGCACACAACAGGACGGCGGGCGTACAGTCCTCCTTCATGCAAACGTCTGGCGACAGTTTTTCGGGAGATCCGCTTGCCAGTAGCAGCCATAAACTGATTTGCTACCTCACTAGCTGTGCTGCGCCGGTGTCTTTTTGTTGATAGCACTATGTACCGATCTTCTGCAGGTGTCGTACTGCGAGCACGACCTCCCCGTGACGTTTGCTACACTCTCCATTTGTTTGAAATGATTTCCAAAGCCTTGAAACAACACTGTGGCTGACGTCGAACTCCCTGGCAACATCTGTTATTTTTCGCCCTTCTTCAATCTTGCCAATAATACGGACACGCGTAAAATCATCTAGGTGATGTCGGGAAGACATACTGAAAATTGCAAGTTCGTCAATTGATTCTTTCCGTTTCAACTTTGCGTTTGAACGACAACGGTCAATACGCATCAAATCCTTTGTCTCTTATCAGTGCTATGACGTCACGAACAAGTTCGGCAATCCAAAATTTGCATGCGCACAAACACGTCTTACTGTAACCCGCACTTATGCTAATTTCCACATTTTCCTGCCTTCCATTTTATGGTTGCTATTGTCATCCATCCTTAGCAATTGTCCGGCAGTGTAGTAATCTAAACCCTACACAAAATTTAATATTACACCCACTTACCTTTTTTCACGAAACTGGCACAAGAATAAAGCAGTTTTGACTGGAAAACATAATGCAATAAGGGATTTTAAGAGACTTTAATCACAAGAATAATAACTCTATTGACTTGCAGTAAAAACTTGGAGAAATCTCCCCAAAATTGAGACCATTTTGGTCACATAACAAAGGTTCGTTTCAGGGCCTCCTCTTTCCAGTGGGCTATGCTGTAGTATTGAATGATATGTCGAAACAGCGTACTTTAACGTCTTTTTGTTTTCCGGCTAGATTCAGTCCAATAGTGTAGAAAAGAAACAAAACGCAGAGGAAAGAAACAATGAAATCTGCAAAAAACTAGCGGTGGAAATACGAAAGCAGCCAACAAACATGGAAACTTCATTAGAAAATGAAGAATGCGTTGTGTTACATCGACGTCAAAGTTGGAAATTCATTCTTGTTCTTTACCAAAATGGTACAAAGAATTTCCAGGGATTAATTTCCATGCGCTTGTAGTGTTTACGTTATTTATGTATTATATATATTTTTTTTAACTAAAAAAAGCAAAACATCCAAATGCATTCAGTAGTAGTGAAATATTTTTTAATATGAAAAAAAAAACCAGTTTTTTTTTTATAATTTCCCGGTGTTTTCGCAAATTTTTTTTTATTTCACTCGTTAATTTTTCTAAAATACTCTTCATTTTTAAAAATTACTCCCTAAATTTTTCCAAAGGAGTGAAACATACATGAGATTCTTCCGTGAATTCGCAAAATTCCGCTTTTTTCGGCATCATTTTGATCATTCTCAAGGTCATTGCAAAAATGAAGATAAAATTTTTCAGGATTTTTAGGGGGGGTCGTTCTATAGAAAAATTAAAAAAAGAGGAATTCCGCGATTCCGTTTTTGTGGAGTAAAAGAACTAAGCGCTTTCTAGCTGAAAGCGTTGTTTTTGGAGCAGACGCGGGGGCAAGAAGAAATGTTGGAGGGTGGAGTCGGGAGCTCAATTCGTTTACTGCTGTCAACAATGGATGGGATGTCAGTCACTTGAGCATCGCAGTGCAAAGGGTGGAAGCTCCGCCTACTTCGTGCGTTAGGGAAACTCTCGCAGCCCTTTCCGTGTCTTGCAGGAAATCGCCACTCTGCATTCTATCAGGGCCAAACTATCCGCTTGATTCTATCCGCGACGACATCGCCAGAAACTCTCTCTTGTAATTAGCAAATGTACCCGAATGCGTTCCCGCTTTTCTGAGATCGTTCGAGAATCCTCTTCCTACGGAAGATGCCAAAAAAATACGGAATCTCCGTAATTATTACGGATTTCCCCGGGATTACGGGTGACTAACAAAAAAATTATGAATATTCAGATTTTCACTGTTATTAAGAAAGTTTTACTGATTTTGTAAATAATCGACGTAAAAGCCTCTGAACAAAGTTCGTAACACAGCTTTTTGTCTTTTCTTTTTTTTTTCTCAGGTGGTGGAATTTGTTTTGCTTGTTTCAAAGTGTGGACAAAAAAAAAAAAAAAAAATGCCTGTCGTGCTTCTTTCGCCGTGGCCAGGGATTACGTCGACCTGAAACATCTAAATAAAGTTCGTGATGCAGCTTTCTTTTCTTAAATTCGTTCTCCCCCCCCCCCCCCCGCAAGAGAAGAAATTTGTTTTGCTTGTTTGAAGCCAAGTGGAAAGGAAGAATGGCGCCGCGCCGGGATTACGTAGGCCTGGCGGGCTTCTTTTGCCGTGATCCGGAATTACGTTGGTTTGGACGTGCTTTTGCTGTTGCCCAGAATTACGTCTGCCCGATGCCTCTGAACCATGTTCATGACGAACCTTTTTGGTTTTTTTCTGAGGAGGAGGAATGTGTTCTGTTTGTTTGAAAACTTAGTGGAAAGAAAGCACGGCGCCCAGCTAGGATAACGTTGGCCCGAAGCCGCTGAACAAAGTTTGTGACGCAACTCTGTTTCTTTCCTTTCTTTTTTTCTAGGGAAGAATGTGTTTTGCATGTTTGAAGCTAAGTGGGGGGGGGGGCACGGCTTCAGGCCAGTATTATGTTGGGCCAAAGCCTCTAAAAAGTTCGTGACGCAGCTTTCCGTTTTTTTTTTTTTTTTTTTTTTTTTTTTTCTTCTTCATTCTTTCTCTCTAAGAAGGAATTTGCTTTGCTTATTTGAAAGCTAAGTGGAAAGAATGTGTCATGAGAGGCTCAGGGTTAAAAACAAGAATTTGGCAGAGAAAATCTCCCCACTTGCTTGACGTTGATGGAGATTCATGTCACCATATTCACAATGCAAGCAAAAAATTTTGCAAGCCATTTTATAAGGTTACATTGAGAAATACTTTATTGACTTCTTCAAGGACTAAAAACTAAGCTGTGGATATATGTTTCTAATTCTTGCAAGTTTCTAATTGCTTGACTAAATTCACAAAGTTTCCTAGACAAATACTTTTCACCTCAGGATTTAGCTAGTAAAGATTCACATGTAAGTTTTAAATCTGATTTTTTAAAAATATTTCATTTTATTTTGTTCTTAAATCCCTACTTGTCTATTGTGAATATAATAATGTGCTTCACTTTAATATTTACTTACATAATTTACAGAAAATAATTCCATATGGCTGCCCACCGCGCGTTCGCATGTCCCAATTTTCCACCCAGTTAAAAAGTTCAGCTTTTTTTGTCATCGGCCAGTCTCATGTATGGTAAAAACACTCCTTCAGCTTATTTTTTCGGCGAACTCTGCACATGGGAGGGCACAGGGCAGGGGAGATCTGTCGTCAGCGACTCCTAGCAAACTTGACTGATATACATCCTTTTCTTTTTTTTTTTTTCCCCTGCATATATGATTATTCTCTCATATGAAAACTGATTTGACTAGGAGAACTGTCTTTTACATTGCTTAAAATTCTAGTTTATTACATCCACAAAGTTGAATTACATGAAATAACATTTGCAAGCTTCATCGATGGACTTTAATTTGTGTGGTTAAGTCATGTTTAGAAGTATATTTGTGCATTACTTTGCAATTTGTAAGGTCCTTAAAATTTTTTTATGGGGTGCTTATATTTTTTGGGAGAAAATGAGTGGGAACCGTATATGTGAGGTTTCCGACTATGTGAAATTTGAGTAGTGTGTTGATAACATGGTTAATGAACATTTTGTATTTCGATGTATGTTATGTTCGATTCTCCTCTTCCAGGTAAAAGACGGTACAACATAAAATTGTGGAAGACATTTACCGATTGCTTCAACTGTTTGCCAATAGCTGCCATAATTGATGAAAAAATCTTTTGCTGCCATGGAGGTAACTGAAAATTTTGCCTAGTTGAAATTTCGTGTACTAAAAAAATTATGTTGCATGACATGTTTAAAAAAGTTTCTAACATTAAATTATGTCTGAATTTCTGTGGTATCTGTATTTCAGAAACTTGGTGCTCAAATAAAATCTCTTCAAAATATTGGGCTGTCGGAAAAGCCATGATCTATTTTGACACCCAATAGCGGTTGGGCGGTTTTGGAAGTACTAGAGGCATGCGTAGCTCTGTTATCGCCACGGCATTCGACAGGTGTCAGTTCTAGCTGCAGTCTAAAAGGAATAGTGAGCGATTTGGTTGATTTGCGGAGATTTGTCCTCAAGTTGAAGACGGAAGACCAAACTGTGCATTTTCGCCATATTTTACTGTTTTACTTCCGTAAAGGGAAGAACGCGCGTCAAACTTGTGAAAACTTGCGTAAAGTGTATGGTGATAATGCTCTACAAGGACGTCGGTGCCAGCAGTTGTTCGCAAAATTCCGTGCTGGTGATTTTGACCTCAACGATGCTCCTCGGTCCGGGAGGCCCACCGAGGTTGATGACTACCAAATCAAGGCATTGATCAAGTCAAACACACGTTACACGGCACGAGAGATTACAGACACATTGCACATCCATCATTCAAGCGTTCACGACCACCTGATGAAGCTGGGATACGTAAGCAAGCTCGGTGTGTGGGTTGCTCGATGTGTGTGAACTCAAAGAAGCTCAATTGACGGCGCGTATAAACATATGCGAGACGCTCATTAAAGTGTGAGGAAAACGATCCTTTTTTGAAGTGACCGATAACTGGTGATGAAAAGTGGATTGTGTACAACAATGTGCTGTACAAACGGTCTTGGTCCCAACGTGCTGCTTCACCTCAATAAACATCCAAAGCAGACATTCATCAGCGGAAGGTTCTGGTCTCAGTGTGATGTGATTTTTAAAGGTGTCGTGTTTTTCGAGCTCCTACCACGGAACCAAACAATCAATTCGGTTGTGTACTGTCGGCAATTGGACAGTTTGAACGAATCCATCATCCAGAAACGTCCAGAGCTCGTTCATCGTAAAGGTGTGTTCCATCACGACAACACGAGACCACACACAAGTTTGATCACCCACCAAAAATTATTGGAGCTTGGGTGGGATGTGTTGCCACACCCAGCATACTCGCCTGACCTTGCGCCGTGAGACTTCCACTTGTTTTGCTCTCTTCAACAGTCCTTGCGTGGTATAACGTTCAATTCAGATGAGACACCTTGTAGAGTTTTTCGCCACGAAAGACAGGTCCTTCTATGAACGAGGCATTCTGCAACTCACTGAAAGATGGCAAAAGGTTATTGAACAAAACGGGCATTATATCATTGATTGATTTTTGTTCTTTCTATCAATAAA
This sequence comes from Macrothele yani, assembly GCA_039090855.1. Classification (NCBI taxonomy): domain Eukaryota; kingdom Metazoa; phylum Arthropoda; class Arachnida; order Araneae; family Macrothelidae; genus Macrothele; species Macrothele yani. Next base: position 220,385,327 of record CM077034.1, read on the forward strand.
TGACCTTTGCAAAACATGGCTAAGTACGTCATGACTTTTCCGACAACCCAATAGTAGGGTTTTGGAGATGAGGAGCCTGTCTGTCATAGTACAAGAGCTATTATGATAAAAAAATATGGACAAAAATGGAATTTTGGGATAAAAGTATGAAACTTTGCATGTCTGAAGAACATGTATAGACCAGTGGCTGGCTGCTCGTGGGGTAAAACGTTGGTGAGGTGAAGACCCAGTCCGCAGCATACAGAAGTTATGAAAGATAACTTAAGTTTTTCCCTCCGATGTTGGCGAGTCAGTTGTTTCCCACGTGTTTTGTTACACATCATTATATATTTTGGTCAGATGTTGTATGTTCCTGCTGTCTGTAGCTCAAATGTGCAGGTTTCATTAAACCAGTGTTGGAATTAGAAATGAGTCTTCTACAGGCCCAGCGGGCCACTCGAATTTGCGAATCACTGATCCGTGAAAGAAAAACCTCAAACATTTACAGTACATGTAAAAAAATAGCACATCAACTCATTGAAGCTGTATATCACGAATTTAGGGCAACAGAATGTGTACATGAGCACATGAAAATACAGTCATTTGCAAAAGTTTAAGACCATTTGTTGGTATTAGGAGATGGAGATTTCTGCTGATTGCATCAGCTACTGTCTGGATTACTCAACTTCCTATCGGTGTTGCATCATCCTACAACGGCAGCTGTTGATAGAGTTGTGGAAAGCGTGCGAGCATCATTTTGCTTCTGGTTTTCATGCTGAGAGGTTTTGTACATATTTTCTATATAGTGAGAAATTGACATAAAAGCATCATTAAGTGTTACTCAGAGGGCACAGATAGTGACTTTATATCATGAAGAATACTTCAAATGTAACAAGCAGAAAGGTGAATGTGAGCAAGACTGCTATTTATAATACGATCATGAAATATCGAGATGCAGGTAAATTTACCGACCGAAAAGGAAGTGGACGTCCAAGAAGAAAACGCCATGTGATGACAATACCGTAAGGCAAATACACTGACAGGGGAAAAAAATACCAACACCAAGAAGGGGTTGTGTTAGATAAACGACAGTTGGTAGGCGGTGAGAGTACATCTGTAAGATGACGTCTATGCAAATTTCGCGCTCGGCGCATACGGGTGGCGCTAGTAGCGCCCCTCGGAACATGCAAAGCAGGTTTGCTGTAAACACGCGCTGTAACGTTCGTGAGCGTTAGTTATCGTTGAGATTCGACGTAGTGTGTTGATGTTAGTCAAGAATGCCTTTAAGAAGACGAAGAAGCCATTATCAACAGCTCACGGAGTTTGAACGAGGTCGTGCAATAGGGCTACGAGAAGGTGGATTTTCTTTCAGCAATATTGCAGAATGACTTGGCAGGAATGTAGCCACTGTGCATGATTGTTGGCAGAGGTAGTCAAGGGAAGGTACTGCCTCCAGAAGACCGCCGTGTGCGGTGTATGGCTGTGGCACATCGTACTGCGTCTGCGGCAGCAATTCAAGCTGCAGTTGCCACCACAGTGACAAAACGAACTGTTACAAATCGGTTACTTGAAGGACACCTCCGAGCCAGATGCCCTGTAGCGTGCATTCCACTTACTCCAAACCACTGCCGCTTGCGACGTCAGTGGTGTCAAGCTAGAGCTCATTGGAGGACGGAGTGGAGATCTGTTGTGTTTTCTGATGAAAGCCGGTTGTGCCTGGGTGCCAGTGATGGCCGTGTGTTGGTTAGAAGGACGCCAGGTGAGCGCCTGCAACCAACCTGTCTGCGGCCGAGACACACTGGACCTACACATGGAGTTATGGTCTGGGGAGCAATTTCCTATGACAGCAGGAGCACTCTCGTGGTTATCCCATGCACCCTGACAGCACAGTTGTACGTCGGTCTGGTAATTCAACCTGTTGTGCTGCCATTCATGAACAGCATTCCAAGGGGTGTTTTCCAATAGGATAACGCTCGCCAGCATACCGCTGTTGTAACCCAACATGCTCTACAGAGTGTCGACATGTTGCCGTGGCCTGCTAGATCACCAGATCTTTCTCCAATCGAGCACGTATGGGACATCATTGGACGACAACTCCAGCGTCACCCCCAACCAGCATTAACCGTCCCTGTATTGACCGACCAAGTGCAACAGGCATGGAACTCCATCACACAAACTGACATCCAGCACCTGTACGACACAATGCATGAACATTTGTGTGCTTGCATTCAACATTCTGGCGGTTACACCGGTTATTAATGTACCAGCATTTCACATTTAAAATGGCTCTTCTCGCACTTACATTAAGCTGTAATCTTGAAACCTTAATCGATTAAATATATTATCTATACAAATGTATTGCCGCCATTTCCTTCCTCTACAACTATTTTTTCGTGGTGTTGGGATTTTTTTCCGTCAGTGTAGTTATGAGTTCTCCAAGGAGTTCGTGCAAGAAAATCAAGGCCTTTCTACTTTCAAAAGGGTCTGATATTAGTATCAGCACTGTTTTTTGACATCTTAGCGAAGATTTTGGATTAAGTCGTATAAACCTGCACATAAACCTAGACTAACCTGTGTAATGAAAAACAAGAGACTCCAGCTTGCGAAGCGTCATCAATCGTGGACTGTTGAAAATGGGAGCCAAGTTCTTTTTTCCAATAATCAACTGTGTGTCAGTTTGAATCATGTGAAGCACAAGTTCGATGAGCAAAAGGTATGATGAAAAGTACATTGTTAGTACCGTGAGACATCTGCCTAATCAGATGAAATGGGGTGCTATGTCAGCATCCGGTGCTGCTTCATTATCCTTTTTGCCAACAGGCACTAACTACCATGACTGGTCCTTTTTATGTGGAAATGTTACGTGAGAAGCTGTTAACTCATACGCAAGTGCACAGATGCACAATCTTCATGCATGATGGTGCTCCATGCCACAGATCAAAGACAGTAAAGGACTACCTCCAGAGGAAAAACATAACTGCGCTGGACTGGCCTCGTAATAGTCACGACCTTAACCCCATCGAAAATTTGTGGACCATTTTAAAAGACAAGGTAGCAGGAAAACAGCCATCAAGTTCCCAAGCTTTGATTGATGCAATAAAGTATATGTGGTGCAAAGACATTTCAAGTGACTACTGCAAATCCCTCATTGAGAGTATGCCACATCGCATTCTGTCCGCTATAAAAAAACAAAGGTGGCCACACAAAGTACTGATTTCAGTCTTTTTGTGTTCTAAAGAATGTAAGTATTAATCTGTGGTGTCATTTTTTAGGCTTTCCAACCGTAGGTTGAAGAAGCGTATATGCTCCAGCTTTGTCTGTCTGTCTGTCTGCACTATAACTCGTGTAAAAATGGTTCTATTTCGATGAAATTTTATTGTGTGGTAGGGGACGAACCCTATTGAAAATGGGCGAAGTGGGGTCAAAGGTCAGGACATAAAAGCGGGATCCATTCTGTCTCCCCTATGCATCATAACTTTCGTAAAAATGCTTCGTTTGCGACAAAACTTTATCATGTTGTTCCGGAGGTATACTGAACCGGTTCTGTTGAATATCATCGAAATGGGGTCAAAGGTCAGGACACAGGAGCGAGATTTATTCCACAGCCATTATCCTCATCACTTGAGTAATAATTTCTGGTATGTTGGAAAGCGCATCATAATCAATGCATTGCATGTTTTTTTTTTTTTTTTTTTTTTTTTTGCCGCCCCGTTGGCGCAGTGGTCTAAGGCGTTGGCCTCTGATCATTCGTCCGTACGGGGTCCGGGTTCGAATCCCGGTGAGGCATGGATGTTGTGTTTGTCTTACGGCACTGGCTCTCTCCCTTCCCTGGAACCAGTGACCCTAAATTAGGGACGGGCGACTGCTTATAGCCCATTGAGTTGCTCACGGTGGTCGTTAAACCTCCAATCAAAAAAAAAAAAAAAAAAAATTGCATGTTTTTACTAACTTGTGTTTTTTCTGGTTTTTTTTTTTTTTTTTTTGTACCGAACCTTACATTAATCTTTTTTGAAAGTTCTAATCTTTAATCATTTTTAAGTTTTTTGGAAAGTGAGGAAGTCATTGGTTTTTTGAAATTCTGCAGTACAAGGGACAGATTAAAATGTAGAATGTCACACAAAAAATAAATTGTGAAAATGATATTTCAGATGCTTGCTACACCTTAATCACATGACAAACCAGAAAACCCCCATGCTTGGAGGAGGGGATAAATTATACAAAACTAAAATCATTTGTACAAGATTAAATCAATCAACCTCTGTTCTTACAACAGACATGGAACTTGGTGTATTAAAAGCAGGGGTCAAACCAGACAGCATTTGATACCGTTGAACTGTATCCTCACAAAAATACTTTTTGCTTGAACGGTATCTTCACAAAAACATTTTGAACTGTAACGATATAACTCAATTCCACTGGGAGTTAGGAAATCCCACTGCCAATCTACCCCCACAGAGGAGAAGAGACAGAGGTCTACCCAATTCCACTGGGACAGATCCCCTCCCACCCCATCCAATATTATGTTTCTCTTCTGATAGTGTGTTAACTGTTTGCTTTCCTTCATGGTTTCGGAGATGCATGCTGTGTATCTCGCCCTTCTCGATGTTCAGTTGTGTTCTCATCATTGTGCTATGGTCTATACGGATTCTTTAAGTGTCTTGCAGTCTTTATCATCTGCGGATGGCCGTGACCATCCTTTTCTCTTGGATGTGAGACGGTTGCTTCGTCGTTTGCTCGAGGCCGGTTTTCAGGTTCAGTTTTGCTGGATTCCTGGACATGTTTGAATCTCGGGTAACGAGTATGCTGATGCGGCTGCTAGATCTGCTTCCTCTTTGGTCGTCACACCCTTGCCACTGTTTCACCGGGATTTCCGCTTTATCGTTCGCGACCATATCAAGCGAACGTGGCAGGGTCTGCGAGACCAACAGGTGGAAAATAAGCTGCATCGTATTAAACCTAATCTTGAAGTCTGGAAAACCTCGTATCGTCGGAACCGTAGGGAGGAAGTGGTGCTTGCGCGTCTCTGCATTGGGCATTGTCGTTTCACTCACCGCTTTTTGCTGTGTGGCGACACTGCGTCGATGTGTGAGACGTGCAACTGCCGACTCACCGTCCCTCATCTTCTGTGTACCTGTGTTCGTTTTCGTGATGTACGTTTTCATTTCTTTCATTCTCATTTGTTGACCGAGGACGCCGCTACACTGCAGCGGCTCCTAAATGACCACTGCAATACTGTTGCTGTTTTTTCATTTTTTAAACAAGTTGACTATTTTAAACGTATCTAGATTTTAGCCCTATCATCATTCTCATTCCTCAGTTTTAATTAATCAGCTAGTTTTTAACCATTGTATCATGTTTTTAATACTGTTTCATTATCTTTTTTAGCCCTTCCATCGTTCTCATTCTTCAGTTTTAATTGATCAGCCATATTTTAAGCTTCATAGCACGTTTTTAATACTGTTTCTTTGTCTGTCTTATGTCTGGCGCTCTTTGGCCAAATATGGCCCTTGCGCCATAAAAATCAACCAACCAACCAACCTTCATGGTTTGGTGCTGGGTTCCCCTGGAGTTACTCCAAACAAGAGAAGTTCTTCACCCCTTTCTTTTCCTGGCAGCATCCCTTTGCTCTGCCCCACCCACACTGCTGCAGTAGTCTATTCCCTTGCCTGCTCCTTTTGACTTTCAGCACTTCTCATCTCGTTATCATGGAGAGATCTAGGGAGGGTCTGGGTGCTGAGTATTTTTTCACCCCTCCCTCTTCTCCCCACCCCTGGTTATCCTTGCCACCACTCCTGGTGAAGTGCTATTCTACAGAAGAGGCTCTGTTCCTGACATTTCATGTAATTCATTGAAAACGTTTTATTCAATTGCATTCATTGAAACATTTTATTCAACTGCAACTACTAGTTTATTCCATAGTTTTACTTGCACCATAAACTTCACTGTGAATTTATATAGACTATGACTTATTACGTGAATATACAAATTGTGTAAAGTACAGTGGAGTCTCTGTGATCCTGCACATTTTGGATTACTGGATTTTGAATAAAAAATAGAACTACAGTACGTACTGTACATAGTATGTACAGGAACAAATCACTTATTATTAATATACTTACGTACAAGTTAGCAACATACATAGTTAATCACACAGTAGAGGGTACAAGAAACTTGTCATTTTTTTTTTTTTTTTTTTTTTGCTTTTAAATACAGTTTCATAACTTGTTCTTGCAGTCTTTTTAAAACCAGGACATCAGCAGCTGCTACGTCATTTTCCTCGGCCCACATGACACATGTGGTAAATGCACTTGCTGCACTACTATGCTGTACAGCATGAGCTTGTTGTACAGTTGGCCCCCTCTTGTTCCTTGTCATTGTCATCTAAAACACCTAGTACGATCTCTTTATCAGTTGGAAATTTTCTTCTTCATTCCCAATGAGCCAATCGTTTACGCCGACTACAGTCAGGCTTTCAGATTCATCACTGCACAGCATGGCAATGGCTTCTTGGAGGTCTGTAACAGCCAAATCATCACTGTCAGGGACTTCTTGAACTTTAGTTTTAGTTTTTTTTTTTTTTTTGTACTGAGCTAACAATGGCAGTGTAGGCCATAATTTGCCCCACAAGGTGACCAATACATTAGTCGATACATTTTCCCATGCATGAGCAAGATTGTAAACGACATCTTTGACGTTAATGGCCTTCAGAGAATCGAGGATGTTTTCCTCTTTTCTTATCACATTGTAGTGTAGACTTTTTTTTTGTATTGGGTCTTAACAGTTTCTATCACATTTTGATGCATTGGTTGTAACAAAGGTGTTACGTTTAGTGGTAAGAACATCACTTTTACAAAACCATCTGTAGATGCCAATTCATCTTCTTCTGGATGGCCCAGGCAATTATCTAAAAGTAACAAAGCTTTCTGTGGCAAATTTTTCTGTCGAAGAAATTTTTTAACTGATGAGAAAAATTGCTCCTGAAACCAGTCGGTGAAAAAACAGGGTTCCCACTCAACCTGGAAAACAGGAAAAGCCTGGAATTCTGAGGGAATTTGAAAATGGTTCCAAAAATCAGGGAAAACTCAGGGAAAATTACCCCCCCTATTTTTGTAAAAATCAATGATTACTTTATTTTGCCAAAAAAAACTTATTTTTTCAAGATTTCAAACTTCTGCTTGCAATTACTGTCTCCCTGGAATTTGGTAGATCTTACTTTCAGTTGTATTAAGTACTTCCTTTATCCTCTTAAAAAAGATGCTAAATTGAATTTTTGAAATTGCCAGTTAAGCTTTTGTTCAATTTCTGCAGGCAGTTGTTATTACATGGAACAATTAGGCACAATGGCTCCTGCTTGAAGAAACACTTCACAAGAGAACCAACCAAATGATGGATCAATGTCCTTTCTCTGTTGGTTCTCTTGAAACATGTTTCTTTGAACAGAGCCATTCCATCATTAAGCTTAGCTGCATTGTGTTATAGAAAAACTGAAACTATTCAACTGCCAGATATTTTCTTACATATGACCTGTTTCTATGGGAATGTATTTACAAATTCCATGTGGGTAGTATTCACAGTTATAACATGGAACAATTAGGCACAATGGCTCCTGCTTGAAGAAACACTTCACAAGATAACCAACCAAATGATGGATCAAAGTCCTTTGTCTGTTGGTTCTCTTGAAACATGTTTCTTTGAACAGAGCCATTCCATCATTAAGCTTAGCTGCATTGTGTTATAGAAAAACTGAAACTATTCAACTGACAGATTTTTTCTTACTGTTTCATTGGGAATGTATTTACAAATTCCGCGTGGGTAGTGTTCACAGTTCTAACATGGAACAATTAGGCACAATGGCTCCTGCTTGAAGAAACACTTCACAAGAGAACCAACCAAATGATGGATCAAAGTCCTTTGTCTGTTGGTTCTCTTGAAACATGTTTCTTTGAACAGAGCCATTCCATCATTAAGCTTAGCTGCATTGTGTTATAGAAAAACTGAAACTATTCAACTGACAGATTTTTTCTTACATTATGACCTGTTTCTATGGGAATGTATTTACAAATTCGATGTGGGTAGTATTCACAAAAGTTCACGGAACTTTGGTACAGAAAATAATATGCACAGGTAGTTGTTATTAATGAAAAGCAGGTAATTTTATAAAGACAAGTTATGTAAAGAATTTACAAGTGTGTGCTTTGGTGAGAAAAATGAATGGAATGTAATGAAATGTAACAATTCTTTGCAACATGCCACTCTGGAAAACTTTAAAAACCACATGGAGAACCTGGAAAAGTCAGGGAATTTTTTTATTACTTTTGAGTGGGAACCCTGAAAATTCTTTTGTCATCCAAGCTCAGCATTGGTTTTTGTACAAAACCGGAAGATTTTTGGCATTTTTAAATGCCCTTGGATTTTTAGACTTGCCTGTAACTTATAACGGAAGCTTATGTGTACCGCTAGCATATGAACACGGCATAAACGTGATTCAATCTTTTGCCATTTTCATACCAGGAGCACTGGCTTCTGCTCGGTGAACAAATGTTTTTTTTGGCAAAAGCCTCCAAAATAATCCACTTTCATCAGCATTGTAGATTTGATCGGGGCTGAGATTTAACTCTTGTGCCAACTTGATAAATTTTTCTTTATAAGGTTTAACGGCTTCAAAGTCACAAAAGAGTTTCTCACCTGTCGTTCTTAGTAAACGGATTCCAAATCGTTTTTTAATTTATCAAACCAGCCAGTACTGGCATGAAAATGGTCTTTTTTCATGATTTCCTTATAGAAGAATTTTGCTTTCTCTTTAATAATTTCACCAGTAATAGGAGTGTGTCTGTTACGTTCCTGGAGAAACCATGTGTAAAAGTGCATCTGCCACTAAAGGGTACTCACCAGATCTTACAACTTTCCTATCACTGGTCCTGCTGTCCAAATCTAGAACAAATCCCTCGATTTTGTTCCGGTTTTCATTGATGTCATAAATCGTGGCACGTCCAACACCATAAAATGCAGCCAAATCACAAACTTTTCAATTTTCTTAATGATCAATCAAAGTTAAAGTTTTATGCTTGCATTTAACAGACCGAGACGTTTTGAACAAAACAATACGTAGACGAGCACTGTGACTGCTTTGCCGACCACTTATGCAACAAACGACTAGCGACTGAAGGAAGGCTTTACTCACGCATCCCCGTTTTTGCGGTTTTTGGCACATGCGTGAAGAACATCACATTTCCGGTATGCGTGTACTCGCGCACGCCTTCCGGTTTGTTGCCGCGCACGTCGGATTACTGGACATGTCGGAATGGCAAAGTGTCGGATTGCCGAGACTCATTATATCTCATGTGATTCTATCATAAGGTTCACATACAATTACGTGACCACAAGGTTCTTCAGGAAGACGCTTTAACATCTGTAAATTCTGTTTTACACGTTCTGTAAAGTGTACACAGTCTGTGGTGGTGCATTAACTTATTCAATTAAAATATAAATTGGTTAGAAGTCCTAAACATGTTACTTACGGAAGTGCGTGTTCAGTCCAACGTCAGTAGTTATTGAGTTTCTTTGTACAACTTTAACAGACAAATTTTTTGATATCCTCGCTCTCAAGACACTCCTGGACAGCGACTGTTCGATGACATGTTGCGTTGTCGTCCATGAAAATGAATCTACCACCGACGGCACCACGGTACATGCAAACATGAAGTAGCAGAACATCATTAATGTATCGTTGGCCAGTCATAGTCCCTGTTGGAAGCACATAGAGGGACGTACGGCCATTGATCATGATGCCAGCCCATACCATGACACTACATGTCGGATATCGGTCCCTTTCCTGTATGTTTGCTGGACAATATGCAGTACCACTATCACGCCAGATCAGTTGTCGTCGACAATCAGACGATAGACTGTATCTACTCTCATCTGAGAAGAGGACAGCAGACCAGTCGTTATCAGTCCAATTGTGATGTTGATGGAACCTTTGCAAACGGGCGGTACGATGACGTCTGGACAATGGGATGCCCACAACAGGACGGCGGGCGTATAGTCCTCCTTCATGCAAACGTCTGGCGACAGTTTTTCGGGAGATCCGCTTGCCAGTAGCAGCCATAAACTGATTTGCTACCTCACTAGCTGTGCTGAGCCGGTGTCTATTTGTTGATAGCACTATGTACCGATCTTCTGCAGGTGTCGTACTGCGAACACGACCTCCCCGTGACGTTTGCTACACTCTCCATTTGTTTGAAATGATTTCCGAAGCCTTGAAACAACACTGTGGCTGACGTCGAACTCCCTGGCAACATCTGTTATTTTTCGCCCTTCTTCAATCTTGCCAATAATACGGCCACGCGTAAAATCATCTAGGTGATGTCGGGAAGACATACTGAAAATTGCAAGTTCGTCAATTGATTCTTTTTTCCCTTTCAACTTTGCGTTTGAACAACAACGGTCAATACGCGTCAAATCCTTTATATCTCTTATCAGCGCTATGACGTCACGAACAAGTTCGGCAATCCAAAATTTGCATACGCACAACACGTCTTACTGTATCCCGCACTTATTCTAATTTTCACATTTTCCTGCCTTCCATTTTATGGTTGCTATTGTCATCCGTCCTTAGCAATTGTCCGGCAGTGTATGTAGTTAATTTCAAATTGAAGTTTGTAGTACAAATATTACAAAATAAATTCATACTAGCAGTTCATATTCCGACTTGGAAATCGATCGGAAAAGGCTACTATTCATTTTTACGTGCATTATTTTAAAAAATTTGGAAATATCTAAATTAAAAAAAAAAAATTAAAAGGTAGAATTAGTGAAACATAGATGGCGCAGGCTAGGTTTAATTAAGAAAAGTATCTAATACAGCGTATCCGACGAATGGCAACGTGGGGTATCGGACTCCATTGACGAGAAATAAACTACGAACATCGGTGGAAAAGTCGTCGCGCTCCTGAGGATGCCCAAAGACTGGGTGAAAAATTTAGAGCATAAATAACGGTAAAGAATTGAAGTTGTTGAATCCTAAAAGTGAAGATCTACTGAATCTACCCAAAGTAAGCAGTGTGTTGGATGTGAAAGGTAGCCGCACATACAACGGACAATAGCTTCCACTAAGACCCGAAACGTGCAAAAAAAGTGAATCATCGCTAGAAACAGAATGCCTAGGTAAGCATTATCCAACTAGAATATTTCCAAATGTTACAAAATATGTTGATTTGGATCTTAGTTTGCTGCAACTTTAAAGTTTTCATAAAACTGAAGTGTAGTTTGCAATTCCAATATTTACCGTAATTTTTGTCGTAGAATCTGCGGATTATCTGTTAAAAAAGTTTAATACGTTCTGCGAATAATATGCTAATTTAAAAAAAAAAGGTTTTATGGCCCTTCGATTAAAAAAAAACAAACTGCAGCGTAATTGTGCAGGGGAAGAGGTATAATTGGAAAAGGAACTCCATCAGGAAAATTTTCCTCAGTTCAGGAGTTTGTACAGAGCGGGGAAGAGGGGGGAGGACTGTACAACGGACAATAGCTTCAACGAAGACCCGAGACGTGCGAGAAAAGTGAATCATCGCTAGAAACGGAATGCCTAGGTAAGCATTTTCCAAATATTACAAAATATGTTGATTTGGATCTTAGTTTGCTGCAACTTTAAAGTTTTCATAAAACTGAAGTGTAGTTTGCAATTCCAATATTTACCGTAATTTTTGTCGTAGAATCTGCGGATTATCTGTTAAAAAAGTTTAATACGTTCTGCGAATAATATGCCAATTTAAAAAAAAGGTTTTATGGCCCTTCGATTAAAAAAAAAAAAAACTGCAGCGTAATTGTGCAGGAGAAGAGGTATAATTGGAAAAGGAACTCCATCAGGAAAATTTTCCTCAGTTCAGGAGTTTGTACAGAGCGGGGAAGAGGGGGGAGGACTGTACAACGGACAATAGCTTCAACGAAGACCCGAGACGTGCGAGAAAAGTGAATCATCGCTAGAAACGGAATGCCTAGGTAAGCATTTTCCAAATATTACAAAATATGTTGATTTGGATCTTAGTTTGCTGCAACTTTAAAGTTTTCATAAAACTGAAGTGTAGTTTGCAATTCCAATATTTACCGTAATTTTTGTCGTAGAATCTGCGGATTATCTGTTAAAAAAGTTTAATACGTTTTGCGAATAATATGCCAATTTAAAAAAAAAGGTTTTATGGCCCTTCGATTAAAAAAAAACAAACTGCAGTGTAATTGTGCAGGGGAAGAGGTATAATTGGAAAAGGAACTCCATCAGGAAAATTTTCCTCAGTTCAGGAGTTTGTACAGAGCGGGGAAGAGGGGGAGGACTGTACAACGGGCAATAGATTCAACGAAGACCCGAGACGTGCGAGAAAAGTGAATCATCGCTAGAAACGGAATGCCTAGGTAAGCATTTTCCAAATATTACAAAATATGTTGATTTGGATCTTAGTTTGCTGCATTTTTAAAGTTTTCATAAAACTGAAGTGTAGTTTGCAATTCCAATATTTACCGTAATTTTTGTCGTAGAATCTGCGGATTATCTGCTAAAAAGGTTTAATAAGTTCTGCGGATGATAATATGCCAATTTAAAAAAAAAGTTTTTATGGCCCTTCGATTTAAAAAAAAAACTGCAGCGTAATTGTGCAGGGGAGGCGGTATAATTGGAAAAGGAACTCCATCAGGAAAATTTTCCTCAGTTCAGGAGTTTGTACAGAGCGGGGAAGAGGGGGAAGGAATGTCATAATAAAAGATCGGGCAAGTTGTGGTCATTTTGAATCGTTGTGAAGGACAACTCTGACTGTTGTGCCGTCTCTGTTTTTGTAAGCCAGTCAATGAACGTACACACTGCGCTTGCTGCACGAACCTAAGCGTTCCTCCTTTCGGATCTCGTGTGCGCTGCCTTGTTTAGTTCGTCCTTCGCCGTTTTGACCAACTTCATTGCTGCTAGTTTCCTTTCATTGCTATTCACGATGTCTTTGAAAAGGAAACGTTTCAGTTACACTGCCGAATTTAAACTTCAAGTGGTGGACACAATTTAGGATATGACCGCGTCCCCGTGCATAGTTTTGAGGAGGTCAGAAAACAATTGCGCAGTAACACGTGGAAAGCCGCTGTGCCCACCGTCTAAAACATAAACAAATCCCTCTGTAAATTCCGCAGGAAAATTTGCGGAAGTTTTTTATTGGCTCATGTTATAAGCCAATCCCCCAACTCTGAAAGCAGGATTCCTCCAAAAGCTTTTGACTTATACATGAGTACATATGGTATTTCTATGACTTGTTCTGTATCAGCCTTTCATCATTGGCAAGGTGTAAGGCGATACTCTGGAGCTGCGTCGGCATGATCTATGGATGCCACACCCTTTATCTGTCCGGATATAAAAAATATGGAAAAGTAACCATTAAAAATGAATTTCTTCATTTAATGAAATCATTTTTTTTTATTTTTTGTTTTTGTTTTTTTATTCTCACTTCTTTACACTCCTGGATCATTATGTGACCGACTTTTCTATCAGAAATTACACTTCTAGTTCAACATCTATGATGTGCGGATTATACGAAGGAAATTCTTTTTTTTTTATGTGAATTTCGCGGTCTGCAGATTATACGCCAGTGCGGATAATGTGATGAAAATTATCACTAAGCTGTTCTCTGAGATTCAGAGGTTAGCTTCACAAAGAAAAGACAAACTACCAGATAATTTTTATCTGATTATTTACTTACTGTTGCCATATCAAACTCTTCCACTTACAGCGATCTTGACACACAATTCAAGCTTCACTGACATCCATGACACGACGCACACAGGATCTTCTATACTTCATACTCATGATCTTTTTCTCATGCAGACACTCCTGAATCTGATCCTTCCATGGCTTCCTTGGGCTTCCTCTGCTTTTCCTTCCTGCCACTTGGGCTGAAATTTTTTTCTTAGTAAGCATCTCATCATTCAGTCTTTCAACATGCCCAAACCACCAAAGCATATTAGTCTCCACCTTGCTAACAACATTTTGCTTCACATTACACAACTTCAACACATCTTCATTCCTCACACGATCAGAACGTGTCTTGCCACAAACCCCCTGTAAGTAAGGCATTTCTCCAGCACACAAACGACTCCTATGTTTCTTCTGCAGTACCCAGGTTTCACTGCCATACAGCAGAGTAGGAACAATTACACTTTCATACACAGCCATGCGGGACTCTCTAGAGAACCCATCATTCCTGTGAAAACCTCCCACAGCAGCTATGACTTTCAAAGAAGAATTCACTCGCCTACTGATTTCACCATGCAACTTGTTCTCTCTGTCAAACATGCTTCCTAAATACACAAACTCACTCACCTGGTCAATCAGTGTGCCATTTACATTACATTCAGTGCTACCAGTTCCTCTCTCAAAATCAATTACTTCGGTTTTTCCCTTATTAATACTCAGTTTGAATTTCATACAAACTTTGTACATCCGGGACAACATACTCTGCTACTCATTTTTGCTCTCCACCACCAAGACAGGGTCATCAGCATACAGCAATCTGCACACACGCATATCACCAAGACATAAGCCAGTATTATCTATTTTGGCATCATGCATGCATGCAGGGGCGGTTCGTCATTAGGGGCAAGAGAGGACGGCCCCACCTAAAAATTTCTATTTGTCTGCAACTCATTTTTGCTCTTCACCACCAAGACAGTGTCATCAGCATACAGCAATCTGCACACACGCATATCACTAAGACATAAGCCAGTATTATCTATTTTGGCATCATGCATGCATGCAGGGGCGGTTCGTCATTAGGGGCAAGAGGGGACGGCCCCACCTAGAAATTTCTATTTCTCTGCAACTCATTTTTGCTCTTCACCACCAAGACAGTGTCATCAGCATACAGCAGTCTGCACACACGCATATCACCAAGACATAAGCCAGTATTATCTATTTTGGCATCATGCATGCATGCAGGGGCGGTTCGTCATTAGGGGCAAGAGGGGACGGCCCCACCTAAAAATTTCTATTTCTCTGCAACTCATTTTTGCTCTTCACCACCAAGACAGTGTCATCAGCATACAGCAATCTGCACACACGCATATCACCAAGACATAAGCCAGTATTATCTATTTTGGCATCATGCATGCATGCAGGGGCGGTTCGTCATTAGGGGCAAGAGGGGACGGCCCCACCTAGAAATTTCTATTTCTCTGCAACTCATTTTTGCTCTTCACCACCAAGACAGTGTCATCAGCATACAGCAGTCTGCACACACGCATATCACCAAAACATAAGCCAGTATTATCTATTTTGGCATCATGCATGCATGCAGGGGCGGTTCGTCATTAGGGGCAAGAGGGGACGGCCCCACCTAAAAATTTCTATTTCTCTGCAACTCATTTTTGCTCTTCACCACCAAGACAGTGTCATCAGCATACAGCAGTCTGCACACACGCATATCACCAAAACATAAGCCAGTATTATCTATTTTGGCATCATGCATGCATGCAGGGGCGGTTCGTCATTAGGGGCAAGAGGGGACGGCCCCACCTAAAAATTTCTATTTCTCTGCAACTCATTTTTGCTCTTCACCACCAAGACAGTGTCATCAGCATACAGCAGTCTGCACACACGCATATCACCAAGACATAAGCCAGTATTATCTATTTTGGCATCATGCATGCATGCAGGGGCGGTTCGTCATTAGGGGCAAGAGGGGACGGCCCCACCTAAAAATTTCTATTTCTCTGCAACTCATTTTTGCTCTTCACCACCAAGACAGTGTCATCAGCATACAGCAGTCTGCACACACGCATATCACCAAGACATAAGCCAGTATTATCTATTTTGGCATCATGCATGGGCGGTTCGTCATTAGGGGCAAGAGGGGACGGCCCCACCTAAAAATTTCTATTTCTCTGCAACTCATTTTTGCTCTTCACCACCAAGACAGTGTCATCAGCATACAGCAGTCTGCACACACGCATATCACCAAGACATAAGCCAGTATTATCTATTTTGGCATCATGCATGCATGCAGGGGCGGTTCGTCATTAGGGGCAAGAGGGGACGGCCCCACCTAAAAATTTCTATTTCTCTGCAACTCATTTTTGCTCTTCACCACCAAGACAGTGTCATCAGCATACAGCAATCTGCACACACGCATATCACCAAGACATAAGCCAGTATTATCTATTTTGGCATCATGCATGCATGCAGGGGCGGTTCGTCATTAGGGGCAAGAGGGGACGGCCCCACCTAAAAATTTCTATTTCTCTGCAACTCATTTTTGCTCTTCACCACCAAGACAGTGTCATCAGCATACAGCAATCTGCACACACGCATATCACCAAGACATAAGCCAGTATTATCTATTTTGGCATCATGCATGCATGCAGGGGCGGTTCGTCATTAGGGGCAAGAGGGGACGGCCCCACCTAAAAATTTCTATTTCTCTGCAACTCATTTTTGCTCTTCACCACCAAGACAGTGTCATCAGCATACAGCAGTCTGCACACACGCATATCACCAAAACATAAGCCAGTATTATCTATTTTGGCATCATGCATGCATGCAGGGGCGGTTCGTCATTAGGGGCAAGAGGGGACGGCCCCACCTAAAAATTTCTATTTGTCTGCAACTCATTTTTGCTCTTCACTACCAAGACAGTGTCATCAGCATACAGCAATCTGCACACACGCATATCACCAAGACATAAGCCAGTATTATCTATTTTGGCATCATGCATGCATGCAGGGGCGGTTCGTCATTAGGGGCCAGAGGGGACGGCCCCACCTAAAAATTTCTATTTCTAGAAATAATTTTTTTTTTTGCCCTGATTCTTATTCTTTCTCTTAACTACATGGTGACTACGCAAGCGAAGAGTAGACGATTTCCTCCCCGTCTCATTCAGTATGATGACCTACCTACAACACTGTCTTAACCGCATGTGCAAAAGATCTGGCCCCGCGCTAATTTGATTGGCCGGGAGTGTATCCATTTCCTTAAAGCCGTGGGTTGACAGAGAAGCTTACCCCGACCAAGCTCAAAGTTCAGTTAGTTGTTTTTTCTGTGTGTGTCTCTCTCGGTGATGTGTTGTTCCTTCGTGTCGTGACTTCTTTGCTTGTCGAGTACAATGAATGGAGTGGATATTTTGTTAAAATCTCCGTTCTTTGCTTTAAATCTGGAAGAAAAGCTTCACTTAAAAAAACTTGGTGCTTATCAGCCCAAGAATTTAAGTTTCCAATAGTATGAAGTTTTACAAATGCTTTGCAGAACTAATTTCAGTTTTAACTAAGATGATTTTCTATGTTAAAAATAAATAAATAAATGAGAAAACATGTGAGTATAATTTGCACATGAATACACATGTTTTTAGGTTTCACAAGTTCTTTAGAAAAAAGGTTAAACCTTTCAAATAATGCTAATGGTAGTATTGTACTCATTCTATATGGGACAGAATTCATTAAACGTTCCCTCCCTGCATAAATTTGGAGTTATTATTTTTTCACTACATTTTTTTATCCTGTTAATCATTCCTCAATTGAGAAATCTGAAGAAAATCAAAGCACAACTAACATAAATTAATGCTCGTATGTTTTAAGGTAAACATTTTATTTAAGGAGTTTTAACATTTTTCTGTTAATAGTTATGCATTCTATTCTGAGGAAATTTTTTTCATGTGCAATACAATAGTTGACACATTCCTGCCTGATTTGGGCATTATTGTGAGTCAAGGGGGTAAACAGAGGCAGAGTAAAGGAATCTTGTAGGTGGGGTGGGGGTCTGAATAGTTGGCCTAATAATGACAGTTTTATTTATTTCATTGTTTGACTTTGGCTACTGGCCCCCCACCTGTTTCAGGTGCCACGAGCCGCCACTGCATGCATGCATGCATCCATAAATATATTAAACAGCCATGGTGACATTACACAACCTTGTCTAACTCCTGCACCAATAGAATGCCATTTTGATAAAACACCATTCACTCGTACACAAGCTCTACTACCAGCATACATGGCTTTTACACTATTAAGTGGATTCCCAGTAACACCATATTCATTCAATACCTTCCACAAAAGTGTCCTATTCACTCGGTCGTAAGCTTTCTCTGAATCTATGGAGGCAGCAAAAACTTTCTTACTAACAGCCAGATACTTTTCAATCATCATGCGTAATGCAAAAATCTGGTTAGTGCAGCCTTTACCAGGCATGAAACCACTCTGAACATCCTGTACTTTTTCAATAAGGACCTTACCAAACACTTTCCCCGGCACACTTAGTAAGCTAATACCACGATAGTTCTTGCAGTCAGTCTGATCACCTTTTCCCTTATACAAGGGAACAATGATAGCATCCTTCCAATCCCGAGGGACCATTCCTAGCTCCCAGCACAAGTGGCAAATTTCAGTTAACCAGTCAATTACAGAGTCTTCACCATATTTCAACATCTCAGCAGTTATGCCATCAACTCCCGGAGCCTTACCATTCTGAAAAGACTTTACAGTTTTACATACCTCTTCTCTTGAGATCCCTCCTGTGCTTCCCTCCTTCACTCTGACGTCATCTGCTTCTGCCTCAGAATCACCTTTGCTTTCTTGATCTGATAACTCACAGAAGTATTCATCCCATCTTTCACTTAACTCACTGGGCTCCCATATCATTCCCCCAACCCTAGTAAATATCTGAATTTCAAAAAACCAGAAAATTGCCAAAGCCAACCCTTGTTATTTTCAAATCTGGTTCAGTTCTTTATAAACTTGTACCTTCCAAAACGAACGGAGGAGGGGGGGGGGTTAATTCAAATGCTGTTATCACTTGTTAAACAATGATGCTCAAAAACATCAATGCTTTGCTCATCCATACTCAGATTAATCTTTGCCGTAGCGGCCGGGATTCCAGGAAACATATTTACAGTTATGAGGACAAGGACATTAATCACATGATGTGCAAGTGCTGACCGTACACTTTATGGAGGATCGCATTATGATATACAGGATGTTTCACTCGCTGCGTTACCCGGCAGTTTTGCAATAACTGCTGGAAGAATGAAAATATCGTAACGAAATTTGAACTGAACTTACCTTAGGCTGTGAGAAAGGAGATGGCATCATAACATGTGTTGGAAATGGTCACCATTTGCGTCCAGGCTGAACTGAACACATCTTGGGCTGTGAGAAAGGAGATGGCATCATAACATGTGTTGGAGATGGTCACCATTTGCGTCCAGACAGAGCTGAACACATCTTAGGCTGTGAGAGAAGAGATGGCATCATAACATGTGTTGGAGATGGTCACCATTTGCGTCCTGGCAGAGCTGAACACATCTTAGGCTGTGAGAAAGGAGATGGCATCATAACATGTGTTGGAAATGGTCACCATTTGCGTCCAGGCAGAGCTGAACACATCTCAGGCTGTGAGAAAGGAGATGGCATCATAACATGTGTTGGAAATGGTCACCATTTGCATCCAGGAAGAGCTGAACACATCTTAGGCTGTGAGAAAGGAGATGGCATCATAACATGTGTTGGAAATGGTCACCATTTGCGTCCAGGCAGAGCTGAACACATCTTAGGCTGTGAGAAAGGAGATGGCATCATAACATGTGTTGGAAATGGTCACCATTTGCATCCAGGAAGAGCTGAACACATCTTAGGCTGTGAGAAAGGAGATGGCATCAAAACATGTGTTGGAAATGGTCACCATTTGCATCCAGGCAGAGCTGAACACATCTTAGGCTGTGAGAAAGGAGATGGCATCATAACATGTGTTGGAAATGGTCACCATTTGCATCCAGGCAGAGCTGAACACATCTTAGGCTGTGAGAAAGGAGATGGCATCATAACATGTGTTGGAAATGGTCACCATTTGCATCCAGGAAGAGCTGAACACATCTTAGGCTGTGAGAAAGGAGATGGCATCATAACATGTGTTGGAAATGGTCACCATTTGCGTTCAGGTAGAGCTGAACACATCTTAGGCTGTGAGAAAGGAGATGGCATCATAACATGTGTTGGAAATGGTCACCGTTTGCGTTCAGGTAGAGCTGAACACATCTTAGGCTGTGAGAAAGGAGATGGCATCATAACATGTGTTGGAGATGGTCACCATTTGCATCCAGGCAGAGCTGAACACATCTTAGGCTGTGAGAAAGGAGATGGCATCATAACATGTGTTGGAAATGGTCACCATTTGCGTTCAGGTAGAGCTGAACACATCTTAGGCTGTGAGAAAGGAGATGGCATCATAACATGTGTTGGAGATGGTCACCATTTGCGTCCAGGCAGAGCTGAACACATCTCAGGCTGTGAGAAAGGAGATGGCATCATAACATGTGTTGGAGATGGTCACCATTTGCGTCCAGGCAGAGCTGAACACATCTTAGGCTGTGAGAAAGGAGATGGCATCATAACATGTGTTGGAAATGGTCACCATTTGCGTTCAGGTAGAGCTGAACACATCTTAGGCTGTGAGAAAGGAGATGGCATCATAACATGTGTTGGAAATGGTCACCATTTGCATCCAGGAAGAGCTGAACACATCTTAGGCTGTGAGAAAGGAGATGGCATCATAACATGTGTTGGAAATGGTCACCATTTGCGTTCAGGTAGAGCTGAACACATCTTAGGCTGTGAGAAAGGAGATGGCATCATAACATGTGTTGGAGATGGTCACCATTTGCGTCCAGGCAGAGCTGAACACATCTTAGGCTGTGAGAAAGGAGATGGCATCATAACATGTGTTGGAAATGGTCACCATTTGCGTTCAGGTAGAGCTGAACACATCTTAGGCTGTGAGAAAGGAGATGGCATCATAACATGTGTTGGAGATGGTCACCATTTGCGTCCAGGCAGAGCTGAACACATCTTAGGCTGTGAGAAAGGAGATGGCATCATAACATGTGTTGGAGATGGTCACCATTTGCGTCCAGGCAGAGCTGAACACATCTCAGGCTGTGAGAAAGGAGATGGCATCATAACATGTGTTGGAGATGGTCACCATTTGCGTCCAGGCAGAGCTGAACACATCTTAGGCTGTGAGAAAGGAGATGGCATCATAACATGTGTTGGAAATGGTCACCATTTGCGTTCAGGTAGAGCTGAACACATCTTAGGCTGTGAGAAAGGAGATGGCATCATAACATGTGTTGGAAATGGTCACCATTTGCATCCAGGAAGAGCTGAACACATCTTAGGCTGTGAGAAAGGAGATGGCATCATAACATGTGTTGGAAATGGTCACCATTTGCGTTCAGGTAGAGCTGAACACATCTTAGGCTTTGAGAAAGGAGATGGCATCATAACATGTGTTGGAGATGGTCACCATTTGCGTCAGGCAGAGCTGAACACATCTTAGGCTGTGAGAAAGGAGATGGCATCATAACATGTGTTGGAAATGGTCACCATTTGCGTTCAGGTAAAGAGCTGAACACATCTTAGGCTGTGAGAAAGGAGATGGCATCATAACATGTGGTAGGAGATGGTCACCATTTGCGTCCAGGCAGAGCTGAACACATCTTAGGCTGTGAGAAAGGAGATGGCATCATAACATGTGTTGGAGATGGTCACCATTGCGTCCCAGGCAGAGCTGAACACATCTCAGGCTGTGAGAAAGGAGATGGCATCATAACATGTGTTGGAAATGGTCACCATTTGCATCCAGGAAGAGCTGAACACATCTTAGGCTGTGAGAAGAGGAGATGGCATCATAACATGTGTTGGAAATGGTCACCATTTGCGTTCAGGTAGAGCTGAACACATCTTAGGCTGTGAGAAAGGAGATGGCATCATAACATGTGTTGGAGATGGTCACCATTTGCGTCCAGGCAGAGCTGAACACATCTTAGGCTGTGAGAAGGAGATGGCATCATAACATGTGTTGGAAATGGTCACCATTTGCGTTCAGGTAGAGCTGAACACATCTTAGGCTGTGAGAAAGGAGATGGCATCATAACATGTGTTGGAGATGGTCACCATTTGCGTCCAGGCAGAGCTGAACACATCTTAGGCTGTGAGAAGGAGATGGCATCATAACATGTGTTGGAGATGGTCACCATTTGCGTCCAGGCAGAGCTGAACACATCTCAGGCTGTGAGAAAGGAGATGGCATCATAACATGTGTTGGAGATGGTCACCATTTGCGTCCAGGCAGAGCTGAACACATCTTAGGCTGTGAGAAAGGAGATGGCATCATAACATGTGTTGGAAATGGTCACCATTTGCGTTCAGGTAGAGCTGAACACATCTTAGGCTGTGAGAAAGGAGATGGCATCATAACACGTGTTGGAAATGGTCACCATTTGCGTCCAGGCAGAGTTGAACCGACACTCGATATTTTGGAAGGTTCGGGTCAGCATGTCCTCGGGAGTACCTGAATTTCTTGAATGATGTTGGATTTCAATGCGACGATGGATCGTAGATTATTGCAGTTAACTCTTCCTTTCAGATAGCCCCAGATGAAGTAATCGAGTGGCGAGATCTGGTGACCGCGGAGGACAAAAGTCCCTTCGAAATGACTCTGTTCTCGAAAAATGACTCAATTTCAGCAATGCTGGCATGGGCTGTGACATGGCCAAAATGCTGGGCTTTGGTGGTTTTTTTTTCCGACCTCCAAGCCTCTTAACAGCTACGTTTTTAAAGAGGTCAACGATTTAGTCTGCCAGTTATACCGGTTCAATTCAACGTTTTCTGTTCTCCGACAACACACACACAGCGATACTGTTCCACAAGCGGCAAAACAAGAACCCTACTGTGTCGGCAGACTCAGTAAACTGACAGACACCCGCTCATCCAGTAGGCGATGAGGAGTCGCTATACACTCTGACCACGCCCATATTGCCTGCGTGCCTATATGTCACTTCTGTTTGCTATCACACGGCCTAAGGTGAGTCCAGTTCAAATTTCGTTACGATATCTTCATTCCTCTTACAGTTATTGCAAAAATGCCTGGTAAAGTAGCGAGTGAAACACCCTGTATTATGAACTTTTTTTTTTTTTTACCTCCAACACTTAAAAATTTGATGACTTTCCTAGTTTAATAAAAACTGAAGTGTTATTTCCCCCAAGATCTCAGCTGGAGATTGTATGTATAAAAACTATATATCTGCCTTACACAGTCATCAGAATAGAAAACTTGTTGCAAACTGGGAAAGTGTTATTCACAGTTAACAATAGAATAAATTAAAATAATAAATAAGCAATAACTGAAAACAATAAAACAATAATTACTGTAAGAATAATAATTATAGAGAATTGAAATTGTTCTAAACACAAAAATAGGCAAAATTAACAAAAAATAGGAAGGTAAACTTTACAAAAATTGGTATCTTTAAAAACCTTGTTCGACCTCTGAAACAATAATTTGCCCAAGTTCTTTCTGGTTGGTGTGACATACATTTTATGAAGCAGTTTTTTTTTTCAGTTAATTAGTTTTGTTTCGTGTTTATTTATAATTTGTCATATTTGTATGTATTTTTGCAGCTAGACCAAAAAAAAAAAAAAATGAATGTTTCTGGTTTAATTAAAAATATGTTTTGTTGTTTAGGGTTATCACCGGATCTTCAGTCCATGGAACAGATTCGTAGAATAATGAGACCCACAGATGTACCTGACACAGGTACTGTGACACTTGCCTGCTGCCAATTGCTTGTAGTATTGTTCCTATTTTGTTCATTGTGCTTTTGAAGTAGTAATTATAATCAATCTGGAAATGAGCTATAAATGAATGAAAACAAGGGTGGAGGGGGGGGGGGGGGTTCAATATAACAAAGTGGGAAATCTGAAATGCGATTCCAATCACATAAAGATTTTTTTTTTCGAATTTTGATGGCGTTGGAATACATTTGAAAAAGACTGTTGGCATAATTATTTATTCCACTGGAACTGAGATGCACACTTTGTATTGATAGTAAAACATTTATGGGCAACTTACTATTTCATGGTCTTGGTTCTAATTTGACATTTCCAGCACATAATTTGTGGGCAGAATGCTGCTTGTTTCAAGAGGTAGCGTTGGGCTCTTCACTTCTGTTGGCTGAAGTCACCCACTTTATTCTTTTATTCTATTCAACTCTTGGTTGTATAGGTTTTTTTTCCCCATCCTAAGAAGGCATCATGTAGTAATTAATCTTCAAGTACTTCATTTTTTTACCAAAACGTAGTCACGTCAAAAAAGCTTGCTAGACACTATCGCAGTCTTATTTACGCAGTATCACACTCAAAAACCATCTTTTTTTTTTGTCATACATACATACATACTACACATTCATACATTTCATTATACACTATCTACCAACAAATACTTGGACACCCCTGCAATTGACGATATCTGCGGTTCTGATACACGTCATGGCCGCCGCCGTTAAATATCATGTGGGAAACAACAATGCAACCAGTCTCATGCAAGATGCCATGCAGTTCGGAGCTCTCTGATTTCGAGAACCGGGTGTAATCGTCAGGTATTACAGAAATGACGATCCTTAAGTGACATATCCAGCAAGTTCAAGTACCCAAAATCGACAGTGGCCTACGTCATTGGCAAGTGGAAGATGAGAGGTGATTGTTGGAATGTACTGCCCCAACCCGACCCGGCAGACCCACAAAACTGGGAGTTAGAGAGCGACGGGTGTTGGCCAGAGAAACTAGGAAGAACCGCACCAAATCGATGGGCCACATCCGCGAGGTTTCAACAGGCATCCCGCGAGTGTTCTCTTTCGATGAATACCATCTGTAAAGGAAGCCCATCTGCTCGGTTATCATGGACGTGCTGCCGCCCACAAGCCTTTGATCACCAAGTCCAATAGCGCTGCTCGGCTAACATGGTGCACAAGAACGTTGGCAGTGGACCGTTGAACAGGGTGAAACAGGTTCTCTGGAGTGACGAATCAAGGTTCACCCTCTACTGTTTGGATGGCAAGGTCTGGGTTTGGCGTCTGCCTGGAGAAGCATGCCTCCTGCCGGAATGTATTGTGGCGGCGGTGATATTATCCTATGAGGGTGTTTCTCCTGGTATGGCACGGGACCCTTGGTCGCAATTCCTGGTAGACTCAACGCCGAGACCTGCTGCACCATTTTGGATGACCATGCGCTTCCTACGTTGTGGCAGTTTTACGGGGTGGACCCATGTTACTTTCAGGATGACAATGCCACCTGTCATGTTGCGAGGTCCACCATGGCTTGGTATGGTGACAATGGGGTTAATCGAATGGACTGAGCCCGGACCTTAACCCTATCGAGCACCTCTGGGATGAGTTGGAGCGTCGACTTAAGGGGTGCCCACCGTCCGAAATCGGTGAAGGAACTGACCTGTCTTCTCCAAGCCGAGTGGAAGAAAATACTGCTAGCCGTCGTACAACGCCTGGTTGAGAGTATGCCCCGGAGGGTCGCAGCTGTAATCGCCGCTCGTGGAAGCTCCACCAACTGTTGAAGGTGAGTAAACTGCGTTTTCCTTTGCTATCACAGGTGTCCAATTACTTGTTGGTAGATAGTGTATATACAATAGACATTTTTTTCCACTTCGGTTAACTAAATCAATATTTTATACTCAGCCTTCAACTTGCATACATCTGATGACCTATGTAAAATGGCTTCGCAAAAAGAGCTCACCCGTGCCGCACTCTACCTTCAGCAACATCCCAACCCTAGCACTTTCTGTAGCTACCCGCTACCATCATCAGGAGGGGGGGGGGCTGACTGCTACTCACGGTATCCTGTGAGAGCAAGTCTGTGGCTCTCCCGGGGAAATATCCACTCTCGAAGCTTCATTCTCCTGGCCGCCGTGATGCCCTCTATTGTTTGTTTTCGCAGATTTATTAGAAAATTGAAATCTAAAACAAACAAAGAGGATGCCACAGCAGCCAAGAGAATAAAGCCGAGTGAGATGTTTCCCCGGAGGAGGGTCACTGACTTGCTCTCAGGATACTGTGGTAGCAGTCAAGTTTCCGTCCCTCTGATTGTATGGTAGCGAGAGGTATGGCATACAGAAAGTGCGGTAGGGTTGCTGAAAGATAATAGGTGCGGCATGGAATGACCTACTTTGCAAAGCCATTTTGCACATAGGTCATGAGATGTATGCAAGTTGAAAAGGCTGGAGTATAAAACCTTGATTTAGTTAACCGAGATGAAATCTCTATTGTATCTCATATGTATCATCATCATCATCATTGTCAACCATTATCAATCCACTGCTGGACGAAGGTCTCCCCAAGTTTCCTCCACAACGGTCTGTCTTGTGCCAGTCTCCTCCATGTCACTCCCGCATACTTTCGAATTTCATCCACCCATCTTCCATGTGGTCTTCTTCTGGGTCTTTTCCTCTCCCTTGGAATCCAATCTAAAATTTCGGCTGTGTCTGTCCTTCTGGCAGTATGTCCAGCCTTTTGCCATTTCAGGGATTTAACACTGATCATGATGTCTTCCACTTTGTCATTTTTGGATCCACGAGTTCCTCTTCTTATCTCTCCACTGGTTACACCAAGTATGCACTTCTCCATGCTGCTTTGAGTTGTCTGCAGCCTTTGTATGTCTCTTTTAGTTAAGGTCCACGTCTCTGCACCATACGTAAGCACTGGAAGGATGCATTGATCAAACACTTTTCTTTTAAGACATAATGGCATATTGCTCTTGAAAATTATGCTGTTTCTTCCAAAAGCTTTCCAGGCAAGTTTTGTATCGCCGCGATTAATTTTATTTCATCAATGTGACCCTCACTTGATATCTGCTGTCCAAGATAAACATACATTTCTGTTATCTCCAGCTTTTCTCCATCAATCGATAAATCTTCATTTCTTGTAAAAGCATTGTACATCACTTTTGTCTTCTGAAAGTTCATTTTTAATCCCACTTCTTTACTCTTGTCAGCAAGTTCCTGGATCATACTCTGTAGCTCTGATGGGGTAGTTGCAAAAATGACTATGTCATCAGCAAAACGAAGGTGGGTTAGATATTCTCCATTAATCTTTATCCCTTTGTTTTCCCAGTTCAGTGATTGAAAGACATTTTCCAATGTGGCATTAAAGAGCTTCGGAGATATAGTGTCCCCTTGTCTCACTCCTTTTCCAATTTTTATGTGTGTTGTATTTTCAAACAGCCGAATCTTTGCACTTGCATTTTCATAGATGTTATTAATAATATTAATGTATATATAATATTAGTAATATATGTATATAGTGAGTTAATTCACCACTTGTGGTTGTATGTAGTGTATAATGAAATGTATGAATGTGTGGTATGTATGACAAGAAAAAAGAACTATGGTTTGTGAGTGTGATATGTAAATAAGACTGCGAGCGTGTCTAGCGAGCTTTTTAATGTGACTACGTTTTGGTGAAAAAAAAGATGAAGAAGTACTTGAATATTACTACATGACTCCTTCAGAAGGAGGGAAAAAAAACCAACCCCTATACGACCAAGAATTGAATAGAATAAAGCGAATGACTTCATCCGACAAAAGTGAAAGGCCCCATGCTACCTCTTGAAACCAGCGACATTCTGCTCACAAATCACGTGCTGGATATGTCAAATTGGGAGCAAGACCATGAAATGGTAAGTTGCCCATAAATGTATTATTACATTGTTGCACATTAATTTAAACCATACAATATCGGACATGTGTCCAATATGTGGCAAGGAGTTATTACAACTGTATTGATAGTTTATATTAGTCCTAGTGGAATGAAAATCAGTGAGTGTTTCTTACTTGAATGTGGAATTTGTCAATTATATGCACCATTGCATTTTAATTAATGATTTTACGGGTCCTATGTCAATGGAAAATTTGTGTAAAAACAGAAAGTTATTTTCTACATATCTATTCTGCTAAGTGTTTCACTCCCTCAAGTTAAATTGCATGAAATACTGATAAGCTGTACTAAAGTAGCCGAACTCTTTGGCATGGTGAGCTCATCCTGTGGAGAGGGAAAAGTAATATGGTCATGACACTGTGTTGACTTAATTAAGATTTGTGTTAAGAAATTTGTGTGTAATGAAACCTCTTAACATCTTCAAAAAAGAAAAAAAGCTGAAGTTTTAGATGCATTACA